>PVIH01011875.1:0-24575 GCA_004025045.1 Sigmodon hispidus | reverse complement strand
CGATAAGCAGGGGATGTACTAACTCACTAGTGGTCTCTGAACAAACAAACAAGAAAAAAAGCCAAACATGCCCAAGAGGCAAACCACAACCACTGAACAGCTTGGGATTAGAAACACCCTGGACTGACCCTTTGAACCCCACTCCAACCAGACTCATTCTTGAGGAAGGGGGGACAAAACTGGATTTGGCCAGGAGTGGAGACTGATCCAAGCATTAATGGGTCAGTGGGACCATAAGACTGTCTGCTCCCTGCCCAGGGAAGGGATGGGGAGTTGCAGAGAAGAGAAATGTCAAGATGTGGTGGGAGGGGGAAAGGACCTTGAATGAGGATATACAGGGATGGAAAAAAAATTTCAGAGGGAAAGCTGAACACATAGTAAATATATGTGTAGCAATCTTATTTGCATTACCACCCTTGATAAGCCATGCTTATGATTCTTATCCTGTTCATAGTTATTGTTAACTTTTTCTCATTTTAAATTCATGTTACTGTTTTTTGTTAAATACAAAATAAAGAAGGAAAAAAAAAACTCCAAATTCTCAAAATGTATAACTTTGATCATATAAAACTGTATAATATACTTATATACATACAATTCTTTATATAAAATTTCCTATTTTACAATAGCTAATGTAATAGCTAACACACACAAAAAATAAATCTAGTAGAGTAATAAATTATTTTCTGAAAATATTAAATAAGATACATTCTTCAATTCCTGTATAAGACACTTTTAGGGGCTAGAGAATTGGTTCAGTGGCTAAGAACACTTGTTGCTCTTGCAGAGGATTCAGGTTCTATTCCCACCATCCACATAACAGCTCAGAACCATCTGTGACTCTAGTCTTGGAGGATGCAAGGCCTTCTTTTGATATCTGCAAGCACTAGGCAACTCTGGGTTTCATATACATATATTCAGGGAATATATTCATAAAAAGCAGACATATAACTCCATTGTTAACTTGCATAGCTCTTCCCATACCCCTAACAGATGTGTTTTGTGTAGACAATGTCCATTGATTCTTTGTGCATTACTAGGATTGCATGATATAATTCTTACACATAGATGTTTCCTTCCCTGAACTGGCAGGAAAGAGAGTCCCAAAAGGCAAGATGTTCAGTGGAAGGACAGAGGTGTATAGAGAGAACAAGAAGTTAAGACAACAAAAGCAATAGCATAGACCAGGAGGTCTTGAATAGGTGGTCACTTGTATCAAGCAAGTTTATTAATAAGTATAGCATGATAAATTTTCAGAGAAAAATGCCTAAGGCCAAGAGAAATCTAAGTCAGATAATGATGGCAAAGTTAACAAGGGATACCTCAGACACAGCTGCCTCCAGGGGAACAAGTCTGGTTCCAAAACACTGTAACCTTGACTCCTCTGAGAAGGAACTGGATCCAGCCCTAGATCAGCCTTGCCAAGTTCACTTTTGGACAAGGACCTAGAACTAAAGTTTTCTTTCTCCTTCCATAATAGTGTCTGAGAAAGTCTTCAGTCTGTCCGGGTCCCAACAATTCAGTAAAGATCTCTTGTGAGCCTTTCAACGAAAATTTTCTAGCTTCTCTTGTATTAAAGTGAAAGTGTGCTTTAAAACTATCAACACAAAATAACAGTAACAGCAAAAAAGAGATGGCTGGAGCAAGGATGGTTAGAATATTCTTCTGATTTCTGCATTGTAGACCTGAAAGGACCAGGACTATAATTTTCCTTTCTTCTTCTTGTCGAAGTGAGTAGTGTGGACAACTATCAGAAAGAATTGGATTGGAGACAAGAAATGGAGATTCCAAGTCATTGTAATACAGTCACTTAACAATGAGACCTGCATGTTCTCATACATAAACTTAAAAATTTCACCTAATCCATACTTCCTCACAAAAAATCCAAGGCTTCTTGGTTAATGGGAATCTTTGTCAGTTTCTCCCAAAGATATAAGATATAGACTTAGTTTGAATCTGAAGGGGAAATGCCAAGCCATTATAATGCAAGTGCAGGTAGGTGATGTTGCACAGTCCAGAGTACCTCTACCAGAAATTTATGGCTGTGTGTACACTTTCCTCAAATTCCTACAGCACTGTTGTTTGCTCTGATTGATCTCTTTCTTAAATAGCAGCATCAACCTTGTCATAAAGTTGCTGATCCTGGGAGGAGGTTGGTGGAGGAGGAGGTTGTTCACTGGGGCTTCCTATCCTTTCACTGTTTCCTCCATGCCAAGCACTGGCTGCATACTATACTGTTAAATGGAGATAGTTCCCTACACTGGTAACAGGAGCTCAGTCTTATGTCCTGAGAATCTTCTGTGAGCACAAAATAAAATGTTCTGGAAATGTGTAACAGGTACAAGAATGTGTGATAACAAAAGGAAGACATCTGCAGATGATTGAGAAGACAAGAGTTGAGGAAAGAAAGACATCTTCTAAAACAAAAGCAACAACAACAACAACAAAAAAAAAACACATCAGAACTGATATTTGGAAGGTGAGGAGAAACTAGAGACATTTTTTCCAAGGTAGTTTGAAGGGAAATGAGCATTTAACAGAGTTATTTTAACTGAAAATGGACTATGAATTTATGAGTAATTTTGATGTTCTACACTTGAGAATATGGTTGGGTTGGATGGAAACTATAAGAAATCACAACATATAGGAATTTGTAATTCTCTATGAAAGTTCAAGCAATTAAGAAAATAATATCTTTAAATGCATTCCTGCAAGTCTTATGGCTGAATACCTTTGATTTGAATGTGAGACTATTTTTAACTACACATTTATTTTAGGAGAAGAATTTGGCTATTTGTCTACAGGACAAGTAGCAAATTTCTAGAGAAAAAGTGTAGATTACCAAGGAGTAAGGAAGGTATAGGGCTGTCACCAGAGGAGACTCCTCCTTGCTTTTTTACCAGCTTTTGGCACAGCTGTTATCTAAAGTGGGCTTGGGGATCAGCCCACCCTAGCATATATGAATTAAAGCAGTTTTTTCCCTTTAACCCTGACTCCAGTGTTATATAAGATGCAAATTTCCATAAACAATAGTATTGAAGACTAGGGAAGCTTTCACAATTCATGGAAAATAACAGAAACAAAGGGCCCTGCCACCCAAGACTCCTTACTTCAAATTTTAATGGCATATACGTTTGGGAGATAACAACAAAAAATTAAAAAAAAAAACAACAGGAAAGCACAGGGAAAAAATAACTTACAAAGACCCATTGAGCTATGAACAAACCTACATCAGCTGACTGGCGATGTTAGTTTCACCTGTGGTTGTAAATAAGCATTTCTGGGAAATGGGCTTTGACTGAGAAATGAAACTGAATGTTTGTGTTGAATAGTTTTCTAAATATAAACTTGAAGAACTTGCTGGTTCTCTTTGTCCATCTTTCTAGAGAGATCACATTAAAAAGTCTTTTTATTCTCTTCTCTAATAATATAGCTCCTATAGTTGGCTTGTTGATGATGGATGCAGAAATGGCTTCGAGCACAAACTACAAACTCAAGATTTAATAACAGAAGGCCTATCAAGGTCAGACGAATGGACATTTGATGTGAGGGTCTGAGCAGATCAGACCAGATAGATTTTGACAAGATGAGTAAAGTAGAATAATAAAGAAAGCATATTTTAGCTTCAGGGTGGAGAATTTAGAAGAAAAACTGCTAGGGCATGGAAAGTCAGGACCACCAAGTAGGCAGAAACTTTAGCTTACTTAACTAGGCATAAGTCTTCTCCTCAGCAGTAAAAATCATCTGTTTTTAGACTGCAAGAATAGATTGCTGTGGAGAGAGTTAGTAGACCATAAAGTGTGGGCTTTGAGGAGTCTGATAATTATAGTCCCCCGAATTTTTCATGAATTATTGAATATTGAGACAAACAGAGAATTAAAGGATCTGCTGTTAATTTGTATTAGAGTATGGTCAGTAACAGCAGTGGAGGATGAGGAATGTGAAGATGAATTGATGGTGAGAGAGTGATAACAAAGTCTGCTGAACCTGCTCTCCCACAGATGCCTGATTTTCTGCCTCTGATTTATAAAGTATGACTGTCTTCTCTCATCTAGTTCCCTAAACCTAAAGGCTTGCCTACCTTTGTTGGTTTTCACTCAAACTCAACAAAAATTAGATTCTTAATTTTTATATGAGATAAGCTATTTATAAACTGTACTCTACATTTCCTAGAGACACAGCTAATAATGTAACAGGAAAAAGAACAAGACTGTTCAGAGCAAGAGGACTTAATGGCTTGCCTGCTGAGAGGAAATTCAACCCTCCCCTGAGATAAAGCACCCTGACTGTACTGTAGCTGACAGTCTGTCTGCAGCCTTGCCTCCTCCTGGAAGGATCACATTCTCCCTGCCCTTCTCTGGAGCAGCAGACTGGCCTCAAGGAGACAAGTAAGTGAGAGAGGAAGTGGGAAGCAGGGTGGACAGATAAGTACACAACAGAATAAACAGAATAGACAATGTAATAGAATAGAAATTGATGGAAAAGTTAAGGGAGGTGTTGGAGGCACATGATTATGACATGCTGATGCCAGAAACATAATTTGCCTTGAAACTAAAGTTCCTTCTTCCAACTGCTTTGCTGAAAACATGAGAGACAGCCAACCCTGAGGAAAACAAACATTACCATCTCCAACTTCCATCTTCAACAGTGAATGATGGGAAAGACCTTTATGTCACCCAAAGAAAGTAGAAAAACCTTTCACTGCGTAGTCCTCCTTTTTTTAAGTATAGCAGTTCTAGTTTTCTTACACAGTTTAGTTGAACCTAAGACCTTTATCTCCTGGACCCTGCAGCTGCATTTTTTCTTCAGACAAACACATTACTTTTTTGCTAGCGACCAAAGCAAATTGAAGCAAAGGAGAATGATACATGTGCCTTCTCTTTAGACCTTAGCACACCATGCAAAACAGATAGGTCCTTAAAAGCTGAGAGAAATAATGAAACAATAGTTTTTGCTCCTTCTGGCTGAGGGCCAGCCCAGGTTGTTGACAATTTCCAGAGAGGATGCAAATGGTGGGTAAGGCAAAAAGTGAGCCAGGCATGATGGTTAGGAGAATCTTGTAACCTGACTGACTAGCAGTCAGAGTGCCTTTTTATTTACACAGAACTCTGTAAGCAGGGATAGATTTATGTTGTTCCAAAACATAAACAATATCACTTCTGTCTCCTGGCATCTGTTTAGCTTCCTCTTCCATATCTTTTAGTCATCACTGACAAGCTGTGCTGATAATTTTTTCAAGCCAGCCTGGGTAGATTTCCATGTCCTGAGCAATATATTATTAACTCTTAATGTTCAGAGTTCAAGTTGGTAAAAGGTCCAAGAAAAATCCTCAGGCTAAAGCTTCTGCAGTTATTATTTAATTTCTGACAAGATACAAGGTTTACATATCTTTATAGAAATTATTCACATGTCTAATCCTGAAATTCTTTTGTTCCTTGATCATATGACACCACAGTGGCTCTGTACAAGTTAACTTTTGTAAGAAAGAGAGATCCTGGTTGTTCATTTGTTTATCATTTATCTACACCAATTTTTGCCCATCAATATAAGCCTCTGTGTATGGCAGAGGTAACTTCAACCAATCTAATATTATTGCTACATATACCATATAATAAGCTGAATATAGTACAAACAAATTTGTAATCTGACCTGGTGTAAACTCTCTTAGCATCTTGATGACCTTTTTAAAGTTTACTTTGTTCTCACTATCTTGTTCCTAATAAGTACAGGGGCAGATGTTTCAAGAATATCTCAGAGCCTCATATAGGGATGTTTGACATCTTTATGTGTGCCATGACCTCCAGGCATAAAGAAGACCTTCAAGTAGATAAAAATATCTGCCTATAAGTGGGCGAGTAATATTCTCAGGACTATCCTGGGAAAGATTAGAAACAGTACTCCTGGAAGAAGGTATAAATATATTCATAAGAAATTTCTCATCAATCTAAGATCTGCAAGTTGTACAAATAATAAAAGCCCCCAAGCATGCAACAAAGAATATCAAAACCAAAAATAAAACATGGTCACAATGGTAATCACAGGTGGCTCAGCTTTGCTGGATCTTTGCCAAGCAGCTATGCTGACTTTATGACCATTGCCATTCCCATTGGATATGACTGTGCCACCTACTGTGGACTATTTTCTCTCCTTTGACATTCATGTGGGTTCCAAAGATCTGACTCAGATTGTCAGGCTTATGTCACTGAACCATATTGCTGGCCCAGAGCAGGATCTTTCTTATATGACATGATGAGAAAGAGTCTAATAAGAGACAGGTGGACAGTTAAGCATTGTTCTCCCTGTGGCCAGGAAATTGACCTAGAAAAGGGAAAGGAAGCTTTAGTTATGGCCTATCTCTGGAAGAGGGTCACACAGGGTCCAGGAGCAGTTAGGAAGGAGAAATTAAAGAAAGTTGTTAGAGTTACTATTTGGCTTTTAACAGATAATGTGAGGATATAATTCCGCTAATCTCTTATGAGGCAATGAACTGGAATTTTAATGGTCTGTGTCTGCCCTGTCTTCAGAGAGGGTTAGGGTTAGGGTTAGGGTTAGGGTTAGGGTTAGAGTTACGGTTAGGGTTAGGGTTAGCAGGATACAATATAGCAGGATACAAGATTAATTCAAAAGTATCAGTAGCCCTCTGATACACTAAGGATAAAAGGGCTGAAAAATAACTAAGAAAAACATCACCCTTTATAATAGCTGCAAAAAGCATGAAATGCCTTGGTGTAACTATAATCAATGAAGTAACAGATCTGTTTAACAAAATCTTTAAATCACTGAAGAAAGAAATTGAAGAGAATATTAGAAAATGGGAAGATCTCCCATGCTCCTGGATATGTAGGATCAACATAGTAAAAATGACAATCTTACCAAAAGCAATCTTCAGATTCAATGCAATTCTCATCAAAATTCCAAAACTATTGGGCATATACTGAAAGGATGCACATCCTGACTCCAAAGATGTTAGCTCAACTATGTTCATAGCAACATTGTTTGTAATAACAAGAACCTGGAAACAACCTAGATGCCCCTCACCTGAAGAATGGATTAACAAACTGTGGCACATCTACACAATGGTGTACTACTCAGCAGTTAAAAAAAAACAAAAAACAAACAAACAAACAAAAAACAGTGGTATCCTAAAGTTTGAAGGCAAATAGATGGAATTGGGATGGATTTGAAGAATATCCGAGTGAAGGAGGTTTCACAAACCCAGAAAGATAAGCAGGGGTTGTTCTCAATCATAAGTGGACTTTAAACAAAAAGCAAAGAATACCCAAGCTGCAAACCGAACCACTAAACAGCTTGGGACCAGAAGAAACTTAAGAGAGACATCCAGGGAGTCCCCTAGAAAGAGAAAATAGAGAAGATATCCTTGCTAATTGGGATCATAAGGGGTTGTTATTAAGAAGAGATGGGAAAAAATCACGAGAAAAGGAGATGATTAAGTGAGAGGAACAACAAGGAGGAAGAAAAAAAAGAAATGGAGATCTTAATAGAAGAAGCTAATGTGGAAAAAAAAAACAAAAAACAAAACAAAAAAAAAAAAACTAGGGGCTAGGGAAACCTCCCAGCACTCACAGAATGGGCCTAGCTAGGTCTCCAACCAGTAGTGAAGGTGTTGCCTAAACAGAACTTCACCCATAATCAAATTAATAACTACCCTAAGTGCCATCACAGAACTTACATCCTAAAATAAATAGAGGTAGAGACAGGAATACATGGCTGAACACTGGGCTGAGTCCCTGTTCCAGCTGATAGTTGGAGAGAAGACTCTATATGAGCAAAGGGATAGAGACTATGAGGAAAATTCTCACAGTGATGGCTGGCTGACGCTCTGAGGAGCTCACTGAATCAAGAACAGCCACCTGGGAACCATCTAGAAAAGGAACTAAGCCCTCCAAGGACAGGCAATTATGCACTGACATGGGCAGTATGTGGAGCCTCAAGAGGAGGGTTCAGACTGTGTTTCAGTGCAAAGACTGGCAACTTGCAACCCATTCTTTCCAGAGGAACACCTAACCCAGTCTTGATATTAGCATGAAGCGATCAGACTTGCCTGGAGTGGATGCTGAACTAATCAACCTTGGGACCTCTTGCTCTTTCTGGAGAGGCGATGAGGGAATGAAGAGGAAGGAGGCTAAAGGCTGACATGTAGGGGTCAGGAGGACGAAGGGAGTTGAAACAAGGGAATACATGGATAAAAAGACTTTATTCTGTAAAAATAAATAAAATTTTAAAAAATTTTAAAACGAAATTTTTATTGTAGTACATAACATAAAATTATAATATTTTCTTTTAAAAAAAGATTATTCATTATTAAGATTTATAAAATGACATTTTAAACTATATAGCTCACATTTATTTTTTCTTAGTGCAGTAAATTGAATCAAAGCCTTTCTGCATATCTCCAGATGGAGCTTTTATCCAATCCTGTGTAATCCTTTATGTACATTGGTCTTTTTCATCTTGACTAACACAATTGAGTAAAGTTCTTTGCTATTGTTAATAAAGTTGACCTTTCCCTGGTTTTAATACTTTGGTATTTGTTTTCATTGGACATATCACATGACTGTCTATGCTATCCATATTTCTATTAAGTCTAATCATAAAAATTTAAGACTCCCAGATATTCTGTATACTTCTTCCCTTCACCAGACCCTTTATCAGAATTTATCAAAATGCTCTCTTTACATTAATGATGGTTACCTGAGGTGTGTTCCTCAATGTTCTTCCAGCATTTTTCTAATATCTATGGTTATATATTGCATATTTAATAAAATAGTCTGAAATATTAGAGGACAGAGCCATCTCTTCAGCCTTTTGGGGGTTCTCTGTTTGTTTGGGTTTGGTTTTTTGGGGTCAGGGTTTTCTGTGTAACAGTCCTGGCTATCATGGAACTTGCTTTATAGACCAGGCTGGCCTTGAACTCTCATAAATCCTGCTGCCTCTGTCTCCCAAGAGCAGGGACCATTGTTGTGTACCATAAATGCCTGGCTTTTAGGACTTGAACTCACAGAGATGCATACAGATCACTATCTCCCAAGTGATAGGATTAAAGTCATGAGTCACTATACTCTGACCTTCATGGCTCGGCTATGGGTAATTCTGTCTCTGTTATTTCAGACTAATTGTATTAAATATCAAATATGTTACCATAAATATCAACTTGTAATGTTGTTTTTACATTATCCAATATTATGCAATATCCAGTTGTCATAACAGTTCAATTCTCTGTATAATTTTATGTCTTGGATTTTTGGTGCAGAATATCATCTGGAAAGGAGTGTTTTCAACCTATCCTGAGATGTCCTGAGTTAAAATTTTTCCTGGATGAAATACAAACTATCCAACATAGATATCAGGAGCTCAAATCTATCTACACAGATGGGGCACAGGAATAGCTGGTGCTCAAAATTCTGACAACCACAGCTTGAGTATCAGCCATTTTTTTTCAAAAGAAATAGTACAACACTTGGCATTAACAGGGGAGCATATAAAGAATTCACTGTTTACAAAATTTGTAAATGTTCTCACAAATTTTGAAACAGATCATGACTGGATGAATCCAAGAAATAATTTGAAATTACTCATTTATAGGAATTATAAAGACATCATCTCCTCTTTACAAATGTATCACATAAAAAAAATATTTTCAAGTTCCCAGAGCCACAAGAAAGAAACTTATCCTCAACAGCATGATAATAACAATAAAAACGAGGTGATAGAAAAAATACCTTTCCTAGACTTACTTCACCGTCTAGGTCTAGAACAGCATTATCCAAAAAGAATGAGTAGAACAAACTTTCATCTGATCTACAAGATTTCTGTATACGATACACAACCAAGTTCTGAACAAGAACTTCCCTTCTATTTCCTACAAAAGCTACTGATGTTAGATTGTGGTTTCAGACAACTAATCTTCAAAACTGCTGGAAAAGCAGAAACCAAAGAATCTACCCAAGCAAATGAGGATTTTGATCCATATGAAGAGTTATTTGATGACAGAGATGAAGTAACTAATTCTTCAATGACTGAGTCCCAGCCCCATATTCACCCAATGGATATCCAGATGGCCATTTTTCACTGTGCAGATGATCTTGCCAGGCAATACATCCTGTCCAAACTTTCCACTTGTCAGTTTGCAATCCCTCTTGTGGTACCAAATCCCAACACTTCTCAGATTGAATTCTCTCTCTGGTCTCTCAGACAAATTAGGAGAAGTTGGCAAGAGGCAAGAAATTCACCACAGAACAAGAGCTACAGTCACAGGAATCAACACATGTGTGGTGTTCCTACCCCCATCGTGTCCTTCATTAGAGTTGGAAATGGCCTCTCTGCTTCCAAATCTCAGATCATGAACTCTCTCCTCAGTAAACATAAACATGATGTGTTTTTTCACAGACACTGCAGTGGAAGCAGCAAACACTGTCTCCTGATGGAGGGAGTGGTGGAGATCTGCTGGTTCTGTCCTGGGGGCCAACGTAAAAACATATTTAACAAGTGTGTGGCCTTCACCAATCTTCATGGAGATGCCAAGGAACACAGGAAACAACTCAGCTTCCTGCAGGATGTCTCTTCTCTCATTGTGATCCTCATGTCAGCTTCTGATGACAACAAAGAAAACCAAAAACTTGTCAGGCACCTGTGGCAGTCATCAAAACCTCTGGTCTGTTTAATTGATGACAAAGAAAAAATCATGACTAATAATTCTGGGAGAAAGGTGCGAATTGGCATCAGAAACAGAAATGAGGCAGAATTAACAGAAGAACTCATGACTACCATCCAACGTTTACTAGAAATCTCTGGCACTGCTCTCAGCATAGAAGACTGTTCACGGATGGCTCGAAAACAAGGATTCCTGATTGATGAAGATCAAATAGAAATAAAAAATGCCAAAGAAAAAGCACAGACTATAATAGACCTTCTGAAAAAATCAAAGTTACCTAAGATAAAGGAAAATTTGTTGCCCCTTCAGGGACAACTGTGGCACCTTTGGTGTAAGAAGGACAAGGAACTCTACCATCTGAGAGAAAAGGGGAATAGAAGCATTGAACAGCACAAGAGTGAGACTGAGATAGAAAAACAAAAAGTAAGATGTCAGCAATTTGAAAAGGCCTTGCCTCTCAATCCTTTAATGTCCTCTTTCCTAGAAATTCTCAAAGAAGATCTAGACATTTACCTCAAACTCTATTTTTTACATTCATTAAGAGTGATTTTGGAAAATCTAACTTCAGGACACTTGGAAAATTTGCATGCAGAGCAACTATCTTTCTGTTTAATGATACAGGAAGAAAAGCAAAAGACACAGACAAGAAGCTCCCTGACACCCTGGCAGAAGAGGATTGAAGCCATCTCTACTGAGATTCTTAACTGCACTTTGGGAATTGACCACTTTCTTCGAGAAGTTGGCCAGATCTATGAGGCTCTGGAAGCAACTTCCTCCTACAGAGACAGCCTTTTTCTCTGCCTCCCTCAAATTGCTGCAGACCTGATGGTAGCTGGTGTTCCCATTGAGCTAATGGATGGGGATGCTTCATATGTGCCTCTTAAGAGGGTGGCAGCTGTTTTTGACAAAATTACAGAGAAAGTTGGAGGCTGTTTGTTCTCTCTGTCCTTGGGCTGCAAAGCTCGGGGAAGTCCACCCTGTTGAATGCACTGTTTGGGTTAGAGTTCACAGTAAGTGCAGGCAGATGCACCAAGGGAGCATACATGCAGCTCCTGAAGGTAGATGAGACATTTGCAGAAGAATGTGGCTTTGACTTCATGCTTGTTGTAGACACAGAAGGACTTCGAGCTCCAGAACTGAACAACAAATCCAAGAACTGGGACAATGAGTTGGCAACATTTGTCATTGGCTTGGGACACTTGACTCTCATCAATATTTTTGGGGAGAATCCATCAGAGATGCAGGATATTCTACAGATAGTTGTCCAGGCCTTTTTGAGAATGAAACAAGTGAAAATCTCCCCCAGCTGCATCTTTGTCCATCAGAATGTGGGAGAAGTTACAGCCAAAGACCAAACTATGGAAGGACGGAGGAGACTGGAGCAGAGACTGGATGAAATGACAGTATTAGCTGCTGAACAGGAAGAGTGCTACAACATAACCCGCTTCAGCGATGTCATTAAATTTGATGTCAATAGTCATGTCTACTACTTTGCCCACCCTTGGGATGGCAATCCCCCAATGGCCCCTCCTAATCTTCTGTATAGCCAGAATGTCCAGGAACTGAAAAATGATATTCTTAGGACTGCCCAGCAAGAATCCAGAGAAAAGCTTAGGAAGATCTCAGATGTAAAATTTCGAGTTGAAGATTTATGGAAAGCCCTGGTCAGTGAGAACTTCATTTTTAGTTTCAGGAACACCCAAGAGGTCATAGCCATGAGTAAACTGGAAACCATGTATAACCACTGGTCCTGGGAGCTAAGGAGTCATGTGCTAGACTTACAGAATCAGCTAAACAATCAGATTCAGAATGCAAAAATTTTGACACTCACTACAAATGCATTGGAGGATCCACTTAACAAGAAATATGAAACCATCAAGCAAGATTTTGATAAATATTTTGAAGAAGACCCAGATAGAGAAACACTGATACAATGGAAAGCAAATTTTGAACAAAAACTACAATTTCTTCAAGATGCACTTATTTCAGATACCAGAAGGAAAGGAAATGAACTAATCAGTCTTAAAAGAAGCCAAGAAAGGCTTGATAACCAAAAGTCACAATATGAAAATAAATTGTTAGAGAAGAGCCAAATGTTGGCTTTAAATATGAAGGGTAAAGAACTAAGTGATGAAGAGTTGCATGAGAAATTTTTTCAAGTTTGGGAACAATGGATCTGCGATATGTCCTCCAATGTACCTTCTGTCACAGAACCCAATATTGATTTGGATGCTGAAAACATCCTTCTTGAGTATTTCAAGAAGGAGAAAAACATTGTGGAAAGAGTTAAAAATTACTCTGGAGAAGTGTTTAAAATCAATTATTCCCAACATATTAACGTGAAAAGAGGGTTTAGCGTAAAAAGTTTAGACACCTGTCATAAAGAATCCATTAAGAAAATTACTAATAATATTAATTTAAGTTTTAATGAAAAAATTGAAAACATTTCAAAACAAAAGCGTGATTACAATCAAAATGATTTTTATGAAATCCTGAGGATAATAGAAAATGAACTAAAATCTGTACCTCCTGAGGAAGAATACACATTTACCAGAGACTACAACCTTGACTTTTCCTTGTACTTATTCCAAAAAGCATCTAAGAGTTTCAAGGAAAATCATGAGAAATTCAAGAGTGCAAATTGTCCTGTGAACTATCTAAAGAGCAAGAAAGATGATTTCTTTATGAGTTTTAAGATCTCCTGCCAAGGTGCCACATCCATCACATCCTTTGTTGACTTCCTGTGGCAGAAGCTCACTCCTGCTGTTTCTGCCACCATATGGGAAACAATGGTTCTTAAAGTAGCTGGGGATATTTGAGCTACCTGCCCTGAATTCAATGGAAACCGAGCTAATCTGGAGAAGCATATTCTGTATTCTCTAGCTGAAGAAGAAAATTTTGATGAATATTGGCAATACATTCATCATCCAGAATATTTTTTCAGGGATTACATTAGTGAGCATATTAGAAGATACTGTTTTGAAAAACGAAGTGAAAAAATAAAGACTTTTTAAAAAATAAATTTAGGTGATATCAAGAATGCCATCCTCTCTGCTATTCATGAGTCCACAGCAGTAGCTAAAGATAAAGGCAGCACTGCTTCTGGCTGGTTGGATTTGTTCTGTGATCACCTAGGAAGTAACCTGATCTTTCCAAGAAAAGACCTGATCAGCATCGAGCACCAGGAGATAAAGAACACAGAGTTTCTCAAAGAAGCCATGAGTGCAGCTTTGGACCCTGCACTGAGGAAAGTAGAAGAGGACTGCTCAAGTAAGCCCATAGAGGAACTGGTTCCTGACATTGAGAAAATTCTCTCTGAGCATCTCTGTGGCTGCTGGAAACAGTGTCCTTTTTGTAAAGTAATTTGTACCAACACCATTCCCCATCATGAAGGAGACCACAGTGTGCCGTTCCACCATCCTCAGGCTCTCAGTGGACAGCATTATTATAAAATAGACTATTTTTTCATTGACTTTTGTACTAGTTCAGTAGCAAGTGATAATTCATTTATTTTACGTGACCTCCGGAAATTCCTATACAAGAGGTATCGAGAAGCAGGAGGTGATTATGCCACGTGGAGCATCACCCCAGATTCATCTACCCAGCCATATTGGAAATGGTTTGTTTGTCGCTTCAGATCAGAGCTCGAAGAGAAATATCAAAAAGAATTTACAAACTTAGGATCTATTCCAACTTCATGGACCCAAATCACAAAACAAGAAGTACTTGATGACTTGAAAAGTAATTGCCAAAATAGAATGCTGGCACAGCTACCCAAATTTTTCATTAACTAAGGGAGCCTACTATCAATTGAGGTAGCATCTTCAGGATTGTAGCTGATAAATAAAATACATAAAAATAAATTAATTACTATTTCAAGACCTGAAGATTTCCTATGAAAAAGATATTTTTCTGTCTTGATTTCTCCTGAATATAATGTACTAAACATGAAAATATATGATAAAAATCAATATCAATTCAAAAGCTTATTTTGTACATTATTATTCTGAATACTTATTTAAATATATAGTGAATCAGGAGAACCATGAGAAAAAAACCCTTGCATTTCAGCAGATATATACCAATTTTGAATAACTAAATAGCGAAACCAACCAATATATGTGTCTGAGGAAAAGTTATAATTTGCCTTATAGTTCTTTAAGTGTGTGTTTTTACTTTCTTTGGTTATAAGAAAACATGGCTATGTTGTTTTGGAAGTAAGTGACACACAAAATCTCATAGGAAGTGACACTAGGTGGGGTTTTGTTGGAGTAGTTATGGCCTTTTTAGAGAATGTGTATCACTCTGGGGTTGGCTTTGAAGTTTCCTATGTTCAGTATGTAGTCCAGTATTTCAATTTATTTCTTGTTGCCTTCAAGATGAGCACTCTCACCTCGAGCACCACATCTGCCTGTCTCTTGCCATGCTCCTCACCATGATGATGATAAACTGAAACTCTGAACTCTAAATGATTCATCCCTCAATTAAATCTTTTCCATTATAGGAGTTGCTGTGGTCATTGTGTCTTCAAAGGAGAAGTTTCTGCCAGGCACTGGGATATTGCTGGGACAGATCTGACTACATTCTTGTTTGGTGTAATATGGACTTTGGGAGTTTGGGTTAGAAATGTAGTAAAATGCTTTAAGTGCTACTTACTGTGCAATACTAATAGAAGCATGGAATACAGTAGTGCTGGATGTAATTTTGCAAACTGTGGGGATCAACAGGTTTCAGAGGAGAAGAATGTTAGTATGTGGCCTAGAGACTGGTTTTATCATATTTTGGTTAATAAAGTGGCTGCTTTTCACCCTTGTCTGAAAAGTCTGCTTGAGGCTAAAGTGAAGAGTTTTGGATTAATTTGTTGGCAAATAAACTCTTGAGGCAGCCAAGTAGAGACTCCGTCATGTGATTCCTAGTGTTCCTGCCAGAGCTGTGAAATAAGTGCCAAAGAGAGCTGTTAACAGGAGTAAAGCCAGCTGGAGAGAAAGAAGTGTGTTGTTGCCAACTTAGCTGAATGGAGTTGGAGATCTGGAGAACATTTTTTACATCAGACATAAAGATACAGAGTTTGGAGTTTTCCCAGCTGGTTTTTGGTCTTGCTTTGGTCTAGCGTTTTCTCACTATGTTCCCATCCCTGTGTTTTGGAATGATAATATATATCCTGTGACATTATATTTTGGAAATATGTGATCTCCTATTTTATTTTGAATGTACAGGTGACTACAGTAAAGAGATGGCATGAGTCTGAGACTTCAAACTTTGCACTCTCAGACATTGTTGAAACTGTGATAGACTGAGGATTTTTAACCTTGGACTAAATACATTTTGCATGATGATATTGTGACAAGCTTGTGGAAGTCAGGGAATGGAATATAGTAGTTTAAATATAATGCTCTCCCCCCCCCCATAAATCACAGTTCACTATTAGAAGGTGTGTCATTTGTGGACTGTTATTGCCTTATTGGAGAAAATGTATCACTGTGGTGGCTGGCTTTGAAGTTTTCTATGCTCAGGATACCACCAAGTGTTTCCTATTATCTGCAAGATTTAGTGTTTTCTGCTACTCCAGAAACACATCTGCCCTTATGCCACCATGTTCTCCAATATCATGATAATGGAAGAAACCTCTGAACTGTAAGTGAGGCACCCCAATTAAATGAGTTTTTTTGTTTGTTTGTTTTTTACGAGTTACAGTGATTTTGGTATATCTTCACGACAATAGAATCCCTAAGACAATAGCTGATCTCATTGTAACAGTCTTTGTTGAGAATGATTCCAAATCAGAGCAATTTAATAAGTCTTTGTTCTGGAAAAGACTAAACCAGATTTGATCAGGACAAAACCGTAAGTTCATGAAATATTATGAAGCAAATAAAATAAAGATAAATAAAATCTACATTATTTTATTTCTACTTTTTCCATGTCTCTTTTCTTGGCATTATTTTTAGTCACTATAGAAAAAGAAATAATAAATCACCAAGACTGGTATTTAAAACATAGCGTTACCCAGGTATAAATCCTGTAACATATAACAGTGACTTGCCTGCAAAATATGCTTGTGTAATAATGGTACAAATGTTGGATTAACCACTTTATGATTATATTTAAGCCCACTCCTTAAGATGACATGTATATTGACACTGCCAAAGTGGCCACAAATCTAAAGTAAGATAGGCTTAGGGAAAGGCCTACCATTATTTGGCTAATAACACTGATTGCTATACCAATAGGTCAGTGCCTTAATAATTCAAAGAAGCAGCTTGATATAGTAGATGAGAATTAACACAGAAACCCACAACTGGACAATGTGTGGAGAGTGAGAGACTTTGGATTACTCAGTCCTAAATGGGATGTCTTCACAAATCCTTCTTCTCAAGACTCAGGAGCTATACAGAAAACGAGACTTGTGATGGCTTTTGAAAACTCCATTTTATGCTACCCATCCATTTAGAAACTCACTAGCCATTTGTCTCTGACTCTAGTCCCTGGATCATAAATTCTCACTAATCTGGGACTCAGTGATTACCCACACACACATACCCCCCCACACACACACACACACATAATGACTATCTTACTTGTTATGCAACTAACTGCTTTTTGGTTTCTGTAACTTGTTTATTCAAATAGCTAAGAATTATTTTAGGTCATTTTGACTACTTTCATAGGCATAATAGACAATTTTTTTGATTGTTTGCACAGATATTGAAGGTCTTCTAAAGACTTTTATTTAAGAATTCTTTCTTCACTCCTCTTCTTATGACAATCTCAAGTTTGGTTCAGAAAATGTTGTGATATTTGCTAATCAATAAACATTTTACTATAATTAAAATGAGTCTTTTGCCTTTTTCAAAGCATCACAAACTCCATAACATGTGAGTATCCCTGAAAGATCCCTGGGAGTCCCAAGACTCAGAACCAAGCATCTGGGATAGGCCCTAGTGTACTTTGGAGTCCAGAGAGCATAAGACCATGACTGATAGGTAATAGACCCCAGAGGGGTGAATTCCACCTTTTTAGGTCCCTGGAAGTCCATATTGCAAATTATCAAATTTTCTAAATTAAAAGCAAAAACTAAATTAAGAATTGTCAAAAACATGCTGCAGTTAAGACTGATCAGTGACTTGTTTCCTTCTGTTTTGGAGTCCAGACAGATTGGAGAGACAATGAGAGATCAGAAAATATCATAGACACAGTCTCCAGAGCTAAGTGAATGCCCTACTGTCCTTGTGATTTTTGTGTATAAATGAAGGTAGTTACTACATGTCTGAGTTCATCTGGTCTTACCTGACTGTGTTCTTGTATTGGCTTTCTACATTGCTGTTATGGAGAAAAAGTACTAGCCAAAAATTTACTCTCTGACCGTGAAACCAGAGCCAGTCAAAGAAACAAACCCTGACCCTGAAACCAGAGATACTGAAAGAAACATACTTTGATCCTTAAACCAAAGTTAAAGAAACACACTGACACTGAAGCCAGAACCAGTGGAAGAACCATACCCTAGCCCTGAAACTAGAGCCAAAATGTTAAAAAAGGGACAGTGAAAAAAACACACTTTGAACCTGAAACCAAAGCCAAAGAAACATATTCTGTCCCTGACCAACAGAGTATCAAATTAACCAAACCCTGAGCACAAAATTCAGACAATCTCTGAGCTTTACCAAGCACAGAGATTGAAATATGACTAATTCCCATCCTGAGAATCTTCACAGGAGAAAAACTCTAAGAAGTCCTATACAAGCCATGTGCCTGTTCAGGTGGGAATTGCCCTTTTCTACCTTGGCAGAGTCAGCCACTCTCCTGAATTCCTCCCTCCCAACAAATCTCTTGAAGGAGTTTTAGGTGTGCACATTCTTTTGCTTGAACAGAGCAGAGAAGCAATAGACATCTCTATTGGGGAACTTCTTTTGTAGAGTGGAACAGAGAAGCAATGGACATTTCTGCTGGGAAATTCTGTTGGCAGGGTGAAGCAGAGATGAAGTGTAATGATTCTCTTGGAAAGGAATAGTATTATCACATCCTGCCCATCAGAACACAGCTATAGGTATAACTGACTCCAGACAGTCAGGAGTTCTTTCCTTCACAGCTGTAGGTATAACCTGACATTATGACTGTCAGAATACCTTTTCCTCCAGAGCTGTAACACATGCATTATTTTTGCCAATTTGAATTTTTAAGTATGTTACAGAGATGGCAGTCATAATAAGTACAGCTACATTAACCCCAAGCTGCATGCCACATTTTCACAATTTCTGAGAGGCAGACTTCTCCTGCCTGAATCCATGGTATGCACTTCTCTATATACACTCTTTTGTCTGTAATCCTCTTCCCTCCCTCTGCTTCTCAAAAACATTTTTTGCTCTTTGTCCAATTCATCTTACAGCTGGTTCCTATATCTAGCTACAGAGCTCTGGCTGCTACCACCATGCCCTGCCCTTGCCTCCTGGCCTGGATGATGCAAGAGTCCTGTGCACATCCCATTTGGGTACCATAATCAACCTTGTTTCTCCTCCTGCTGCTCACTTTGCTGCTGTAGATACTTAGCATCCAGAAGTTCTTATATCTAAACTTCTTTGTTTTCTGCTTGCTCTGGTCTCTCCTTCTGATCACTAGCTTTGGTTTATGCAGAGATTCAAGTATCTTTGGGGTATGGATAATATTGTTTTATGCTGTTATACTTCACTAAAAGGCTGACTATGGGCTTAGGTTATGGCCTCTCTCACCCAAATCAAACTGCTTATGTAAGAATGTCTTCCTTGGTCCTAGATCAGAAACTCATCTGACTGTAAGACAAAGAGACAAAACAAAACATCTCAGGAAAAGTCATTATATGCTTCTATGTTTTTCTCTTATACATTAAATTTTGACCATGATTTTTCATTCCTCTACTCCTCCCGGTCCCTCCCGCATTTCCACTCTCCCTCAGATCAACTTCTCCATTTCCCTTCCCCCAAAAAAACAAAGCAGGCCTCCCACTGTTATCAACAAAACTTCACAAGACAAGTTACAATAAGACTAGTTATATCTAATATAAACTAGTTATATCAAGTCTGGACAAGGTAACCTAGGAATAGGGAAGGAGCTTGAAATGCAGGCAAAAGAACCAGCGATATCCCCCACTCCCACTCTTAGGAGTCCTACTAAAATACTAAGCTACATAACCATAATGTATATGCAGAAGACCAAGGTCAGCCCCATGGAGTGTCTGTCTTTGTCACTTCATTCTTTGTGAGTTTCTATGAGCCGTGCTTAGTTGAATCTAGGGGCCATGTTTACTTGGTGTTTTTGATGCCTCTGGCTTCTAAAATATATCCTTCCCCTCTTCTTCAGAATTCCTCTGACCCCATCTAGTATTTGACTTTGGGTCTCCCTCTGCATCTGCTCCTATCAGTTGCTGGAGGACACCTCACTGACAACAATTAGACTAGGCATTAATATAAGAGCATAAAGAATATCATTAGGTATCAATTCATTGACTTCATTGCTGAGCAATATTGGTCTCTATCCTTGGTCTTTGGGCTGTCCAACCTCAGATTTCTGGATATCCAGACAGTGTAAAGCATGGGCTTCATTTCTGGACATGCCCAAGTTGGAACCATCATTAGTTGGTCACTCCTATAAGTTCTGTATCTCCATTTCCCAAGCATATCTTGCAGTCAGGATATACTATAGGTTCTGAGGTTTTATAGCTGGATTGGTGTCACAGTCTTACCAGTGAAAGCCATGCCTGGCTAGAAAGGATGACCAGTTCCTTATAATTCCAAGCTTAGGACATTAACCTGAGAGGGTTGAAGTCTAAATGTTTCACATTGCTGGATTAGAGAGATACTGGCTAGACTCTAGCTCAGCCTCCAGGCTTTATTCACACATGCTGAAATGCTTTTTCATCTGTCTCTTCAGCTCTCTCATTGAAAAGGAAAGCAAAAATCAATAGAACACTAAAGACAGATGATGTCGGAAAGAACATGTGTTGAAGAAAGCACCAAAAATGTAAGAGGAGGGGGGCAAATAACTTTTTGTTAACAAAATACTATCTGCAGAGAAAATATATAAATTAAAGCTCTTCTCTGTATAGTGACTATGTTAGATATAAAAAGGAAAATCTCTTCTGGGTTAAGATGAGATCACAATAGAAAAGAAAGTGGGAAATACCTCCAATACATTGGCACAGATGACCACTTCCTAAATATAACATAAGTAGCACAGACACTAAGAACAACAATCAACAAGTGGACCTCCTGAAACTGAGAAGCTTCTGTAAGATCAAGGACACAGTCAATAAGACTAAATGACAGCCTACAGAATGGGAAAAGATTTTTACCAACCCTACAAGTGACAGAGGATTGATATCTAAAATATATAGGGAGCTCAAAAAACTAGAGTCTAAAAACCCGATTAAAAAAATGGGATTCAGAATTAAAAGGGGTCTTCTCAGCAGAAGAATTAAAAATGGCTGAAAGGCACATGAAAAAGTGCTCAACATCCTTAGCCATCAGAGAAGTGCAAATCAAAACAACTTTGAGATACCACCTTATACACCTGTCAGAATGGCCAAGATTAAAAACACAGATGACAGCCTATGCAGGAGAGGTTGTGGAGCAAGAGAAACACTCCTCCATTGTTGGTGAGAGTGTAAGCTTCTTGAACCACTTTGGAATGCAGTTTCTCAGAAAACTGGGATTCAATCTCCCCAATGATCCAGTAATAGCACTCTTAGGCATATTCCCTAAAAATATACATTCACACCCCAAAAGCATTAGCTCAACTATGTTCATAGCAGCATTATTCATAATAGAAAGAACCTGGAAACAAACTAGATGCCTCTCAGCTGAAGAATGATTAACAAGCTGTGTTACATCTACACAAAGGAGTACTACTCAGCAGTAAGAAAAAATGATACTCTAAAATTTATAGGCAAATGGATGGATATGGAGAATATCCTCCTGAGCAAGGTATCACAATCCCAGAAAGAAAAGCAGGAGATATACTCACTCACTAGTGCACTTTAATATATATATATATATATATATATATATATATATATATATATATATATATATAAAGAGAGAGAGAGAGATGTCATTGTACCCAAGAACTCAAGGCTAGAATATAGCTAAGTGTCACAATGCCTCACTTCTGCATTGATGACCTCTGGTTTTGAGATACTTTGAAAACCCTTGTTTTCTTTAAGGGTCTGGTCACAGGGAGATTAATTATGCTTCAGTAAGTAAATGAGCAGCATGAATGGGGGGGATCATAAGAGTGGGCATGATACTGAGAAGTCTGATATCTGAGTTTGATGGGGTACATGATTTAAAAACATCAAATAATAAATATATATATATATATGAAAAAAGCTAGAAAAAAACAGAAAAACAAATACTATGATTAATATAAGGGTTTCACTGGCTTTGTAACTTTTAAACGCTTGGTTTATGTCTTTAAGTTTTATGGAATAATATGATATGTATTTGTCATAGTTCTTTAAGTTATAGTAGAATTCAGTAGTAAGTTCATATTTTCCTGTGTTTGTTTTTGTTATTGCTGTTTTTTATTTTTAGTTTGGAGTATTTTATTAGTATTTCAAGTATTTCAAGGTTACAAAGTATGCACTTGTTAAAATTATTCATTGAATTTAGGTTTAATTTTGCTATCTAAAAACTCCCCAGTTTTTTTTCATAATCTTCACTTTATCAAAACAAATTTATAATGTATGTCCTTATGATTTTCAGGAATTTCATTCATATCTGTTAGAATGTTTGTGTTTCAATTTTGAGTTTTACTAAAGTAGGTCTTCCCTTTTCTTGTTTAATTTGGTTAATAATTTGCCCTTAGTGTTTAATCCTTAAAATATAAATAAATAAATAAAAGATGAGATCACAAACCATTATATATATATATATATATATATCAATGCTCCATAGGTATTAATCACATATATATACATATATATGCATATATATATATATATATATATATGGTTTGGTAGAAACACTAAAGCCCTAAGCAATGTTAAAACAAACAGTTATGAAGATGAAGAATTTCACAGAGAAGTATCATGTCATAGAATGGCAAATAACTGGATCCATTCCATACAGAATTGTGTCAAGTGAAGGTGCAGCAAAACCCTTGATGTTTATTTCTCTTTAAGTTACAGTTTAAAGATACAAAATAAAAATCTAGGATTTTTAGGAATAGAAAACACTAAGCTCTCTATGATTGTGTAAGGCATCAGGAGGTTCTAAAAGTCTGACGACCAAACAAACGTATCACTGCAAATTTGGCGAGCAAGAAAATTTTTCCTGGGAAATTTCCAATGCCAAGAAACAGTTACAACTTGCATGAACATAGGAAAGTTAAAACATCTCAAAGATGCAGAAAGAAGATAGAGAAAGAAAGATGAGGATGAGTGAGATCAGAGAGACAGAGAGATGGAGAAAATGTTCTAGAGAAAGTGCTGAAGATGAAGAAAGTGCTGTAGGTACCCAAGGCTGTCATCCAGAGGCATGTCTATCAATGCTCCCTAGGTATTAGTCTCTTCAAAGATCTCTGGCTTAAGACAAAAAAACTGGTATTGTATGACAGATACAAAATCAAATGTAAGCCTTGAGAGATGGTTCAGGGTTAAGAACACTGTCTGCTAATATAGAAACCCTGAGTTTCATTCACAGTACCCATAATTAGGAGAACTTCAGGTCCAAGGGATCTTTTCTGAATTTGTATACACAGAAACATACACATACACACACACACACACACACACACACACACACACACACACACACACACACACATACACACATACACACACACACACACCACTCACAAAGTTATCAAATATTGGATCAGAAAATCAGTATTCTTGGGACCTTCTTAAAAGTACATGAAGTCCGGAACTCTGCACCTGGCCACACCCACAGCTCCTGCTGCTCAGGGAATCTGCTAGGAGCCCTACTGCGACCCTGAACTGAGTGAACTGAGCAAACTAACTGCAGGGGTCTCTGAGGGGCGGATTCGAACCCTGACCAGAGGTGAGGAGGGCTCGGCAAGCTTCAGCGCCTGTATCCTGGCCTGGGAGGGAGAGTTGACCTCACACTGCTTCCGGTTCCACCACCGGGACCTGTGCTCTCTGCGGTGTCCCAGCGCACTCTGGAGCAGGCACAGCTGAACTCTGCACCTGGCCACACCCACAGCTCTTGCTGCTGAGGGAATCTGCAAGGCTCCCCAATACTACCTCGAACTGAGCGAACCAACAACTGCAGGGGTCTCTGAAAGACAGAATCAAACACTGACCAGAGAGGTGACAGGAAACACACAAACCAAAGTGCCACAACTGACCAGGACCCATCTAATCGTGAACCACTGAAGCCATGGGCAAACGTCAGTGTAAGAAATTACATAATAATACAAAGGGCAACATGGTAACTCCAGAAGAGAGTGGCGATCTTATAAATACAAGACCTGATCTGAGCAATGAAGAGGAAACAGAAGGAATCAACTCCAAAAATTCCTTTTTGATGATCATCGAAGCTCTCAAAGAAGATATGAAAAAAAGCCTTAAAGAAATAGAAGAAAATACAAACAAAAAATTGGAAGAGATGAACAAATCTATGAAAGAAACATGCCAGGAACTAAAAGCTGAAATAAAAGCTGTAATAAAAGCTGAAATAAAAGCTGAAATAAAAGCTGAAATAGAAGCAATAAAAAAAGCACAAAATGAGGCAAAAATGGAAATAGAAAACCTGAAGAAAAAAGCTGGAACTACAGATACAAGCATAACAAACAGAGTTCAAGAGATGGAAGATAGGATCTCTGAAGTGGAAGACTCAGTAGCTCAAATAGATATATCAGTCAAAGAAAATAGTAAAACTAAAAAAGCCATAACTCAAAATGTTCAGGAAAT
>PVIH01011874.1:53249-66763 GCA_004025045.1 Sigmodon hispidus | reverse complement strand
ACCTTGAATAAGGATATATAGGGAAAGCTGAACACAAAGAAAATATATGTGTAGCAATCTTATTTGTGTTTCTACCCTTGATAAGCCATGCTTATGATTCTTATCCTCTGTATAGTTATTGTTAACTCTTCTGCATTTTAAATTCTTTTTACTGTTTTTTTTTTTGATAAATACAAAATAAAGAAAAAAAAAAAAAAAACAGGAGGAAAAATACAGTCCTATCAATTTTTGATCTGGAAGCATGAGTTGAGGTATACTATGTACCGCTTAGTGAAGCTATTTAAAACTTTGATTTATGATATTCAAACTCACCACTTAGGCAATTCAGGGAGTCTTGAATTTTGGATTAGATTATACTGCAGAAATAAGGTTCAAATCATTTTTGTCATTTTATTCAGTCATATGTTATATGGATTATATTTATACATTTCTGAATAACTTACATTTTGGGTAGTGTGCTGCTTAGTGTTTTGTCGCTTGAACCAAGGTCAGTTCACCTGGGAAGAAGGAACCACAACAGAGAAATTGGCCATAGGCTTGTCTATGGGGAGGACTCAGAGCACTGTGGATAGTACCACCTCTGGCAGGTGTTTCTATAAGAAAGCAGGATGAGCAAGCCATGGCAAGTAAGCCAGTCAGCAGTATTATTTCATGGCCTCCTGCTTCTGTTTCTGCTTCCAATTTCTACTTCCTGCCATGGTTTCCTTGGTGATGGACTAGAGACTGTCTTTATCACAGTTACTAGGGCAGGTATGGAGAGATAATAAATATTTAATAATACTTGGCCAATGGAGCATAATTGTAACAATGTTAATGATGATAAGTAAATGAATGATGAAAATGAATAAGAAAAAGGATTGCTGGAGAAGTGTAATTGTATCATAGCAAAGGTGTAGACATTAATTCATTCAAAGAACAGTACATTTTTTTTTAATGGTCACAGGAGACTCCTTTCTGGTGTGATAGCTTGTAGTATCAGTGGTCACAATATCTCACTTTTAGTTTACAGAGCAATTTATTTCTTTGGGCTCATATCATTTTTTTTAGGTATGTAATTTTTTTAACATTTTCTTGCTATTGTTAAGAAATTTGATGGAGATTGTTTGTTGACGTTCTTCTAAATGCAAGAGTCATGAACTTTGCAGACTTTAGGTAGTGCTTAGCACAAAACTTATGTTAATAACTTTTCTGTTGCTGTGATAAAATACAAAGAAGAAGACGACTTATTAAAATAAGAGTTGAATTAGGCTAACAGTTTTAGAGGGGTAGAGTCTAAGATGGCAGAGCAAAGCCTAAGGCAGGAACAATGGAGAGCTCCTATCCTGATCCTTAAGTAGGCTGCCTCCAGAGCTCAAAACAGCAGGAATCATTTGGAAACCTCAGTGACATGCTTCCCCCGGAGAAAGGTATACCTGCTGATTCTTCCTAAACAGTTCTACCAACTGGAGACCAAGTATTTAAGCATATGAGCTTATGGGAGCCTTTCTCATCTAAACCACCACAATATTATGCCATAGTCTGTATTCAAATTATATTTGTTGAATGATTTTAATTTTTTACTACATTACTTTGATAATTGTGTATGTGTGTTTGTGTGTGTGCCTGTGTGTTTATCTAAGATTATATTGAGGGAGCACATGCTGCAGTATTATGAACATTGAAGTTAGAAGATAACTTGAAGGAGATGACTGTCTCTTTCCACCATATGGGCTCTAGGGATCAAATTTAGGTCATTAGACTTGTTGGCAAGCAAACACCTTAAGGCACTGAACCATCTCTTGCTTCTTAATGACTCTAATAAAGACTATCTACACAATGTCTTCCATCACCTTCAGCACATCAAACAAGTTACAATAATAAACTTTCAGAGAAAAAGAGCATGATTCATTGTTTTAATTAATTAAAATTAGTTATAATAAAATGCTATTTTAAATATGATTAATGTAAAGATATGGGTAATTATCTTTCTTTGATTACACTGACATAAATTAGCAAAGTCACTCATTATTTATTGAGCATTTAATGTGTCAGCCATATAAATAAGCTAACTGAGCAGAGATTATTATGTTCATACTCATTTTTGATGAAAACATAGCCTGAATACTGTGTTAGCATAATACTGAAAGTGAGATTTACACATTGAAGGCCGTTATTCTAGAGCTGACCTTGATAGCACACTTGTAAACATTCCTATTATTTTATACAAACAGCCTTTTATTTCAAAATAAAATTGTAAAGATACAAAAGATATCATATTGGATAATGAGCTTAGCTTTCACTTTGTAGAATTAGATTTATAAAGTTTCCTATTTGTTTTTTAATCATATATGACATTTTAGTTCTTCATTAATTGTCACCAAATGATAACTCTTGATAACTAAGTACCTGTAATATTTTAAAAATAGCATTGTTTCCCACTTGAGACTCTAAATCAGGAACTACAGTGTATTTAATTAATGCTTTTGTTGGTTTAATATTGAAAAGATCACACCTATTTAATTATAACTGTAAACATGTGGGAGCTATATATTCAACTATAGTAAGTTGCTATAAATCTCAAGTAAATTTATCTTTTAATTTTCATGTAAGAAAACAAGAACTTGCATACATGGTATTCAATATACCTCTGACCTTACTTTTTGGCTTATGGTTATTTGCTCCAACAGGGTTTTCTGAAAGACTATTCTCTTCACAGCATGGCACTTGAGTGCATTTGTAGAAAGTTACATTTGGGTTTATTTCTGTCAAGTGTATTTGGTTAATTTATATACTTGACCTATATTAGTGCCCCATGATGTGATAATTATGTTCTTTTAATTATCAGCATTGGTATATTAGTTACATTTCTCATTGCTGGGAGCAAATACACCATGTCTGGGAAGGAATAGAGGTTGCTGGGGCTGGAGAGATGGTTCAGTGGTATAAGCACGTTCTGGTCTTGTAGAGGACTGTGTTTTCACTCCCATCAGCCATGTAGAGGTTCACAGCTATCTGTAACTTCACTTCCAGAAGATCAATTGCCCTCTTCTGGGCCCTACTAGGTATGTATGGTACACAAAAATACAGGTAAAACACTCATACACATAAAATAAACTGGCTCTTAATTACTTATTATTATACCCATAGATTGATACAACTCTCAATTCTTACCAAAGAAGATTTTATTTGCAGTAGTTGATGATTTGCACAAAAAAACCCTAAAACTGGCTTTGGTGTAAAGAATAAGAGACTTCAGAATGCTCCTTTGTAAATATTACTGTACTCTCTCCTCCCATGGCTCAGAGATAATTTTGGAAGAAGGGGCAGAAAAAATGTCAGAGCCATAGGTGGTAAATTAATACAAGGAAACAATGCCTTCTAGGTACAATAGGACAGCTGTACATAAGAATTTTTAGAAGTTGTGACAGCATGCACAAACCCATGTCAGCTTAAGCTAGAATCAATACCAGCATGGAGAGGGGAAGTGAACCATCCCTAGCTGAGTAGCAATTGACATTGATTATATATACATATAATTTCTCTTTCCATCTGTCTATCTATCTATCTATCTATCTATCTATCTATCTATCTATCTATAGAAATTTCATCTATGTTATGGTCTAATATCCAATGAAATGGTGTCTGGTTTGAAAGGAGGGATTCAGGTTCAGCTGACTGAAATGAATCATAAAGTTCCCTGGTGGACTCCGGACAAGAGAAAGAAATGCCCTCAGAAGAGGATGAGACAGGGCCATGGGGTTGTGTGGCCATTTCTAACTGGGAAGTGGATGATAACGGTAGTCACACACTGTCACGTGATTATCTCAGGTTTTTATCTTTTACTATTCACTTTCAAGTTTTATTTTATAATAAATGGTAATAGAAATTCATATATGTCGATGCTGGAAATTTACAAGGGCTCCAGTGGAAGGCCACAAATCTATGAATATATGGACTTGTGAGTAAAAAGGGAACAAACACAAAATTGGGTAGGAAGGGAAGTCGGCGGTGGATCTGGAAGAAGTTGGAGGGAGGGATTGACTATAGTAAGACTTCTAATTAACAGACATGAATATTTTAAGAAGCTAGAGCAAACAGAACAGAAAACACAGAATGGACTCTAAGTATTCTTGACCTAAGAACCCTTTTTCACCTCCTAGTGTTTAAAATCATTTATAAGGGCTTGCTGTCATTATGTTGTTATCTTTTTAACATCTGTCTCCTAACTCTCCTGCTGTGGGATCAAATAAGATCAAACAGCATCAAGTTTATCCCAGTGGTGGGGGACAAGAGAGAACAACTGATGTCTTAGATAACATTGTTCAAAGACAATACAGACAGCAGGACAAGGCAAGTCAGAAATAGTCAGAATCTAAATTAAGCCATGCAGGGCTTGGTACCATTTGTTCATAATCCCAGTGTTATTGGTTGTTTTTACCCTTCACTCTTTGGGGGGCCCAAATAATAACATGAAGAATTATTCTAACTTAAAATTGCCTGACCTTAACTTGGCTTATTTCTAGCTAGTCTTTCTTAACATAAATAAAACATCTACCTTTTGCCTCCAAGTTTCTACCTTTCTCTGTTTTTGCATATCTTTTCTTTACATCTTACTCTGTGGCTTTCTCTGCAGCTGGGTGTCTTGACCCTGGTGTCTTCTCTCCTTCTTTTCTTGTTCCCTGTCAAGTTTTCCTCCCATTTATTCTCTCTGTATGCCAGCCACACCTATTTTTCTCTCCCACTTAGCTATTGAACATTTAGCTTTTTATTAGACCAATTAGGTGTTTTATTTAGGCAGGCAAAGTAACACAGCTTCACAGAGTTAAACAAATGCAACATAAGAGAATGTTACACATCTGTGCATCATTCAACGAATATTCCACAACATAAAAGAATGCCAAACATTTTTAACAATAGTCAACAACATCTCAGCATTTGTAAAGCTGAAACAAGAAGATTGTAAGCTTTGGACCAGCCAGGTTTTTATAGTGAGACTATTTCCACACAAATAAGATAGTACTGTTTATCCTAGCCTGTTCAAAAATGACTGATACTATGGAAAAATTGTTCTTATGCACAATTAGTTACCTGACACTGCAGAATATATTTTAACACTGGTTCCTACTTGTCCTCTTCAGCTTATGTTTTTGTTTTTCAGACAGAGACAATTCAGGTCAGGATTAAGATGTTAAGACATAAAATGGGAAAATGTATCCGGCAAGCCTGGAAGAAAGAAGGATATTCTAAAGGGAACACTTGTGCCTCCCACTTTGGTGATCTGAACTGTTGAAATAAGGCATTCCAGGAGAATTGAGTTCTCTCCTTTTAAGAGTTTCATGGTGGAAGAAGTCAAAGGTTGAAGCTTGGCTCTAGTCAGAGAAGAAATTTGACTTTCAGAAAGAGGAAATCATTGCAGGAAAAAACAGGCTGAGGTGGTGATGGTCAGGGATGGATAGACACCCTTAATCAGTTGGCCCAATTACACACATCTCTTGCCTCCTAGTTAACTTTATCTTCAAGTTAGGATCCTAAAAATATTTCTCCCTTTCTTTCTCTGTTTCTGTGTGTAAGTGTGTTTGTAGTACATGCATGTGTGTATTTGTTGTGTGTTTGTGTGTGTATTTCCATACATATATGTGTTTGTGTGTGTACATATGTGTATTTTGTGTGTGTATATTGAATGTGTGTCATGTGTGTTATGTTCATACATATATGTGTGTGTGTACATGTGTGCATTTATATGTGTGTGTGCTTCTCTGGATTTCTCTGATCCTTGTCCCAATATGATTATGTTTATTAATCTCCATTTTCTCTGTTTTTCACTATCTTTAACTAAGAGAAAATATTGGATTGTAGTTCCTTGATGCATTTTTCTAATATTTTATTAAGGAAATACCCTAAAAGCAAGTTGTAAAATGTTTCCTCTTCTGCTTTCAGTGAGAGTTAATAAAGAATAGGCCTCAATCAGTCTTTCAATGTTTAATAGAACATGACAGTAAAGTCATATTGACAAACTTTGTGGTAAGTTTTAAAAATTTATATGCTCAGTATTTTCATTTTCATACTTATAATCTTTTTTGTTTTCAAGACAGTATTTTCTTGTATATCCCTGACTGTCCTGGAACTAGCTCTGAAGACCAGGCTGGTCTTGAACTCACAAAGATCCACCTATCTTTGCTTCCCCAATACTGGGATTAAAGGCAGGTACCACCACCACCCAGCCTATAGATCTAATCTATAGGTCTAATTTTCCTGTCATATTTAGTGATTTTTATCTTTATAAACATTTGTTCATTCTTACAAATCATTTAATTTTTGCTGTGTAATTGTTTAAAGTATTCATTTATATTTCTTTTATCTCTGTAGGTTTAGTAGCAATGTTTTCTTTTTTGATTTTAGTGATTTGAATATTCTCTTTCCTCTCAGTTAAGATTAATTGCTTTTTGTTGATCTTTTCAGGTAATTTACTTTTATCTTCATTACTTTAGTGACTACTTTTATCTTTCTCTTTTCATCTTAAATTAGGTTTATTTTACTTTTCTTTTACAGTGTTATGAAGTAGATTTTTGCTTTGTTGGATTTATTTATTTATTTCATTTATATCCAGGCATTTAGAGTTAAAAATTTTCTAAGAATCACTATAGAGGTCCACCATTATGTTTTATATTGCATTGACAAATCATCCATTATTATTTATTATTTTTGTGTCTTTGCTCTTGCTATTCTGTTGTTACTGACAAATACATTACTCGTGTTATATTTCCACATAAGTCTAATCACATATTTTTGTTAATATAATGGCAAACAATTTAATGATAACTAGACAATTTATAGAGTAGTATTAGTTTACAAATACACATACATACATACACACACACACACACACACACACACACACACACATACACACACATACACATATAAACACAAAAGTTGGCCACAGTGAAAAGATCCAATTTATAGAGAAGGGACCCAAGACTCATAGTTGTCAGATGGCCTGATATTATGCTCAGTTTCAAAAAGTGGTGTATACACTGGAACAGTTGAATGTAGTCTAAAAAGAAATCATTCTACTTCATGTCTTTTTTATTTTTTTATTATGAATAAAGTCTTATTTATATACATGTATCCCCTTGTTCAAACTCTCTTCCCCTCCCACTCCTCCCAGTCACTCTCTCTTCTCTCCATCATTTTTTCTTATACCCAGCAAGGGCAGGAGGTCCCAGGTTCCATGGTGGCTTAGTTCAGCATCCACTTCAGGCAGATCTGCTTTCATCACCCCAACAGCAAGACTGAGTCATGTGTTCCTCTGGAGGGAATGGGCTCCAAGTGCCAGTACAAGGTGTTTCAGATCCCAAGCTGTTCAGTGGTTGTGGTTTGCACCTTGAATATGCTTTGTTTTTTTGTTTAAAGTCCACTAATGCTTGAGTACATCTACTGCTTAACTTTCTGGGTTTGTGAGACCTCGCTCAGGAGGATATTTTCCAAATCTATCCATTTGCCTGCAAATTTTAGGATATCATTTTTTCTTACTGCTGAGTAGTACTCTATTGTGTAGATGTACAACAATTTGTTAATCCATTCTTCTGTTGAGGGGCATCTAGGTTGTTTCCAGGTTCTTGCTATTATGAATAATGCTGCTATGAACATAGTTGAGCTAATGCTTTGAAGTTCAAATGTGCATCTTTAGGGTATATGCCCAGTAGTGGTAATGCTGGATCCTTGGGGAGATTGATTAGCAGCTTTCTGAGAAACCATCATACTACATTCTAGAATGGCTGAACAAGTTTACTCTCTCACCAACAATGGATTAGTGTTCCCATTGTTCCACAACCTTTCCAGCATAGGCTGTCATCTGTGTCTTTTATCTTAGCCAATCTGACAAGTGTCAGGTGGTATCTCAAAATTGTTTTGATTTGCATTTCTTTGATGGCTAAATATGTTGAGCACTTTTTCATGTGCCTTCCAGCCATTTTTAATTCTTCTGCTGAGAATTCCCTTTTTAGTTATGAACCCCAGTTTTTGATTGGGTTATTCAAGATTTTGGGCGCTAGTCTCCTGAGTTCTCTCTATATATTAGAGATCAGTCCTCTGTCACTTGTAGGGTGGGCGAAAATCTTTTCCCAGTTCTGTAGGCTGTTGTTCTGTCCCATTAACAGTGTTCTTGGCTTTACAGAAGATTTTTAGTTTCAGGAGGTCCTACTTATTGATTGTTGTTCTTAGTGTCTGTGCCACTGGTGTTATATTTAGGAAGTGGTCACCTGTGCCAATTCGTTGAAGGGTATTTCCACTATCTTTTCTATCAGGTTCAGTGTGGCTGGGTTTATATTGAGGTCTTTGATCCACTTGGATTTGAGTTTTGTGCATAGTAATAGGCTTGGATCTATTTGCATTTTTCTACACACTACCATCCAGCTACGCCAACACTATTTGTTAAAGGTACTATCTTTTTTCCATTGGTTATTTTGGGCCTCTTTGTCAAAGATCAGGTGTTCATAGATTTTTGGATTAATTCCAAAATTCTATTATAGATCCTCAATTCTATTCCATTGATCCACAAGTCTGTTTTTATGCCAGTACCAGGCTGTTTTCATTACTGTAGCTCTATAGTATAACTTGAAGTTGGGGATGGTGAAGCCTGCTGAGGTTCCTTTGTTGAGCAAAATTGTTTTTGACAATCCTGTCTTTCCTGTTATTCCAAATAAAATTTAATATTGTTCTTTCAAGTTTTGTAAAAAATTGTGTTGGTATTTTGAGGGAAATTGCATTGAATCTGCACATTGCTTCCAGTAAGTTTGCCATTTTTACTATGTATATTCTACCTGTCCAGAAGTATGGTAGATCTTTCCATTTTCTGATGTCTGTTGTAGTAAGTTTTTCCCGGCCTGTTTGGGGCTGGAGGATTATGACCTGGCACGCATGTGGTGCCGGCGGTGTGGAGCCTGGTCTGTGCGCCCGCAGCTTTTGCCCCCCAAAAGAAATGAATCACACGCTTATATACTTTACACTGTTTGGCCCATATCTTAAGCACATTACTAGCTTGCTCTATCTTCTTAAATCAACCCATTTCCATGAATCTACCCACCACGTGGCTTGCAGCCTGTGGCTCACCTGGATTCCTACATGCTTCTTCTTCGGGGGACAGATGGCGACTAGTAAACTCCACCCCTCCTTCCTACCTGGCTGCCTCTGATTCTCCACCCACTTCTACGGTGCTCTGCATGGGTCCAAACAGTTTTTATTTATATCGTACAGAGAACATTCCACCACAGATGTCCTCTTCAATTTCTTTCTTCAGTGATTTAAAATTTTTGTCAAATAGATTTGTTACTTCTTTGGTTATAGTTTCTCCAAGGTATTTAATGCTATTTGTAGCTATTATAAGGGGTGGTGTTTCCGTTTTTTTCTTTTCAGCCCCTATATTTGTAGTATATAGAAGGGCTACTGATTTCTTTGAGTTAATCTTGTATGCTGCTACATTGCTGAAGGTGTTTATCAGCTGTAGAAGTTCCTTGGTAGAATTTTGTGGGTTACTTATGTATGCAATCATATCACCTACAAATAGAGATAATTTCACTTCTTTTCCAATTTGTATCCACTTAATCTTCTTCGGTTCTCTTACTGCTATAGCTAAAACTTCAACAACTATATTGAATAGATAAGGGGAGAGAGGACATCCTCATCTAGTTCCTGATTTTAGAGTGATTGCTTTGAGTTTTTCTCCATTAAGTTTGATGTTGATGATCAGCTTCTTGTAAATTGCCTTTATTATATTGAAACATTTTCCCTGTTTTTCTGATCCCTCCACAACTTTTATCATAAAGGAGTTTTGAATTTGGTCAAAGGATTTATCAGCATCTAAGGATATAGTCATGTGATTTTTTTCCTTTTGTTTGTTTATATGATGGATGACATTTACGGTTTTTTATATGTCGAACCATCCCTGTATTTCTGGGATGAAGCCTTCTTGGTCATGGTAGATGATATTTTTTATATATTGTTGTATATGCTTTGCCAAAATTTTATTGAAAATTTTAGCATCAATATTCATGAGGGAAATTGGTCTGTAATTCTTCTTATTTGTTATGTCTTTGAGTGGCTTGGGTATTAGCGTAACTGTGGCCTCATAAAAAGAATTTGGCAATATCCCTCAGTTTCTACTGTGTGAAATAGTTTGAGAAGGAATGGTAGTAATTCTTCTTTGAATGTCTGGTAGAATTCTGCACTGAAACCATCTGGACCTGGGGTGTTTTTCTAGGGAGGCTTTTAATGACAGCTTCAATTTCCTTAATGGTTATAGTTCTGTTTAGGTATTTAATCTGATCTTCATTTAATTTTGGTAAATGATACCTGTCCAAAAAGCTGTTCATTTCTTCTAGGTTTTCCATTTTTGTGGAATACAGATTTTCAAATTATGATCTGATAATTCTCTGGATTTCCTGGAGAGGTCTTTTGTTATGTCCTCCTTTTCATTTCTGATTTTGTTGATTTGGATACTCTCTCTCTGCTTTTTAATTATTTTGGTTAAGGGCTTATCTATCCTGTTGACTTTCTCAAAGAACCAAGTCTTTGATTCATTGATTCTTTGTAATGTTCTTTTTGTTTCAATTGTATTGATTTCAGCTCTATGTTTGATTATTTTCTGCTGTTTACTCCTTCTAGGTGAGTTTGCTTCTAATTGTTCTAAGGCTTTCAGCTTTGCTGTTAGTGTTCTAGTGTGGGATTTCTCTAGGCTTTTCACATAGGCATCTAGTGCTATGAATTTTCCTCCTAAGCCTGCTTTCATAGTGTCCCACAAGTTTGGGTACGTTGTGGTTTCATTTTTATTAAATTTATTAATTTTATTAAATTTTATTTCTTTCTTAATTTCTTCCTTGACCCAGAGATGGTTCAGCTGAATGATGTTTAGTTTCCATGAGTTGGTAGGCTTTCTGTGATTTCTGATGTTCTTGAACTCTAACTTTAGGCCCTAGTGGTGCAATATGATACAAGGTATCATTTTCATTTTTTTGTATCTATTGATATTTGCTTTATGACCAATTGTGTGGTCAGTTTTAGAGAAAGTTCCATGAAGAGCTAATATGTATACACCTTTGCATTTGAGTGTAAGCTTCTGTAAATATCTATTAAATCTATTTGCATCAGAACCTCTTTTAGACTCCTTATTTCTCTGTTGAGTCTCTGTCTGGTTTACCTATCCAAGGGTGAAAGTGGGATATTGAAGTCTTCCACTGTTAGGCTGTGAGAGTTGATGTGGGATTTCAGCTTTAGCAGTGTTTCTTTTACATATGCCCCTTATATTAGGTGCATAAATATTCAGGATTGAAATCTCCTCCTGACCATTTTTTTTTCTGTGATGAATAAGTAATGACCATCTTGGTCCCTTTTAATTGCTTTTGGCTGAAAGTCTACTTTGCTAGATATTAGGCTGACAATCCCAGGTTGTTTCTTAGGACCATTTGCTTGGAAAATCTTTACCCAGCCCTTTACTGTGAGCCTGTGTTTGTCTTTGTGGTTGAGGTGTGTTTTTTTTGTATGCAGCAGAAGGATGGCTTCTGTTTTTGTATCCATCTTGTTAGTGTGTGTCTTTTTATAGATGAGTTGAGTCCATTTATATTAAAGGATATTAGAGACCACTGATTGATATTTCCTGCTATTTTTGGTGGTAGCTTGTATGTATTTCCTTTCTCTCGATTATTCTGTGTGATTTTTGATTGTTTGTGGTTTCATGGGTGTATCTGGGATCCTTAGTTTGGAGTTTTCCCTCTAATGCTTTCTGGAGGGCCAGATTGGTAAATAGGTATTGTTTCAGTCTGACTTTGTCATGAAATATCTTGTTTACTCCATCTATGGTGATTGATAATTTTGTTGGGTATAGTAGTCTAGATTGGCAACCATGCTCTTTTAGTAACTGTACAACTTCTGACTAAGCCCTTCTTGCTTTCATCATTTCCATTGAATAGTTAGGTTTTATTCTGAAGAGTCTGCCTTTATACATTAGTTGGCCCTTTTCTTTTGCAGCTCTTAAAATTTTTTCTTTGTTCTATATGTTTTGTGACTTGATTACTATGTGGAGAGTGGACTTTTTTGAGGGGGGGTCATATGTAATGGTGTTCTGTAAGCTTCTTACATATTTATAGGCATTTTCTTCTTTAAGTTAGGAAAGTTTTCTTCTATGATTTTATTGAATATGTTATCTGTGCCTTTGAGTTGGTATTTTTCTTCTTCTTCTATTCCTATTATTCTCAAGTTAGGTCTTTTCATGGTGTCCCAGATTTCCTGAACATTTTTGTTATGGCTTTTTTGGTTTTAGTATTTTTTTTGACTGATGTATCTATTTCTGATACTGAGTCTTCCACTTCAGAGATTCTGTCTTCCATCTCTTGTATTCAGTTGGTTATGTTTGTATCTGTAGTTCCGGGTCTTTTCTTCAGATTTTCTGTTTCCATCTTTGCCTCATTTTGTACCTTTTTTATTGCTTCTATTTCAGTTTTTAGTTCTTGAAATGTTTCTTTCATTTCTTGGTTTACCTTTTCTTTCAAGAATTTGTTCATCTCTTCCATTTTTTTTTGTATTTTCTTCTATTTCTTTAAGGAAAATTTTAATATCTTCTTTGAAGGCTTCAATAATCTTCATAAAGGTGTTTTTGGTGTCGTTTTCTTCTGTTTCCTCTTCATTGCTCTGTTCAGGTCTTGTAGTTGTAGAACCATCAGTTTCTTCTTGACCTGCCTTGTTGTTGTGTGTATTATTACATGTATGTTTGCACTGGCATCTGCCCATGGCTTCAGTGGTTCATGATTAGGCTGCTCCGAGTCAGTTATGGCAAGAGGGCTTGTGTGTCTCCTGTCTCCTCTGAGCAAGGGGTCCTTTAGACCTCTGACTCTGCTCTGGACAAGGGTCTGAACTTCAAAGCTTAATTCCTTCTCTGAATAAGCAGTTTACTCTGGAGGTAGGGCCGGCCATGCAATGTCCCCTCCTTTAGTTGTGGCTGGAGGAGCCCCTCACATTCAAACCCCAGTCCTGTCTGCTAAGGAGAGTCTGGTATCAGGCTCTACAGATTGACCCTGTCCCTGGAAAGCAACTTTCCAGATTGGGGATCAGGCTCCAGAACCTGCTCACCCCTGTAAGGGGTCTGAATTTCAAAGTCCTCAGTCCTTCTCTGCTGATGCAGTTGAAAGCAGGGCCGGCTGTGCAAGGTCCACTCTTTTAGGTGTGGCTGGAGGAGACCCTCCCCTCTTTATTTTCCTATTAAATCTGACATCTGGTCACATTCACAGCTTCTTTTGCCTGCTATCTCATCATTCCACAGGGTATGACTCATATTTTCCTTTTTCATAAAACTTTTGGGAGCTGGCTATTTTAGATCATATATTGTGGTAATTCTGAGAACTCTTGATCTCTTTCTGGGGCTTGTTGTTGTACTGGGAAATTAGAAGTTATATATGTGAACTGATTGTATCAGAGTGTTGGAGCCGAGTGAGGCATGGTCAATTGGAAAGAGCCTTGGAAATAAAGCCCCCAGATGAAAAAGACAA
>PVIH01011874.1:0-53149 GCA_004025045.1 Sigmodon hispidus | reverse complement strand
ACTTAACATATATCTCACAACAAATTAATTATCATAATATCTGACTTCCCAACGTTGGGCCGAACACCTGCATAAAGCCTGAAAAAGTTTAAAAAATTAAAAAGCGCTCTAGATCACTAAAACAGAGCCAAAAGCAGTTTTCTGAGTTGCATATTTAAATTGATTTATGATACAGAGACAGCGTGGTGTTCAGACAAAAATTTAAAATGGCATGTTCGCGGCACACAGTTTAAACTCATACATTTCATGACAAAATTGACACAAGTGTAATTGATTTAAGGTTTTTGCTTATACTAAACAAAAAAAAAAAAACAGTTTAAAAAAGTTTTTCTAATAACAACATTTTCTGAGTCCGCTCTGGCTGCCGGTAGCGGGCTCCTCTGCCATATTAAAAAGCTGCCAAGAAGGGCAGAGTCAACAATTAAAGTGATACCAACTTTTAAAAGCTCTTTATGTTTAAAAAATAATTAAAAATTCTGAATAAAACAAATTTAAACTCTCTAAACCCCTAAACAAAAAATAAAAAATAAAAAATAAAAGCCACCACACACCAAGTTACCAACTCCAAACTCAAAAAGACTCAAAAAACTTACTACAACATGTTATTACTTGCTCAGTAGGTTCCTAGATATCTGTAGTGAGATCTGTTCTTCCCATTTCCTAATATTATGTGCCTGATGTTCAGAAAGATATAAGTACCTTTAACAAAAATGACACTGGTTCAATTTTCTTCCTCTTCTGATCAGAGCTTATTAAATTCCATGAAATTTCAACTACCGTGTTTTTGTTTTTGTGATATTTTAGGCCATACATTCTTTTACAGATGTATTGGTCAGGGTGTGGCTTCTTCAATGTCTGCAACCATTTCTGGAATCAGTGTTCTCACTTTGGAATACTCCTAGTATTCTGCTCTTCACCATGTGACAGTCAGCCTACAGTCTAGGCCATCTTTTTCTTTGATCTAGGACCCTCCTTTGCCCATCGCCTCTACTGTTGTTGAAGGTATCCTCAGTATGTGCTTCCATTTATTCTGTTACAGATGAAGCCAATGCCATTTAGGAAAAATGTTAACGGTTATCTGTTTTTCATGCTTCTGGAAATATCTGAGTTAAATATCTGAATATGGAAATGGCATATTGTCAAGTATTTCTGCAATTGACACTCCTGACGTAGGAGAAGTGGTAGGGGCAATGTGGATAACAGAATTGAAAATGGAGATTGTGAGAAATTCAGAAGGAATAATGTGGCACTGGATTAGAAATTCTAAGATAATAAAAAAATATTATACACATAACTCATGTATATGTACATAGTCCTATGTACAATAATAGTTCATTTGTTCAGTTTCCCTGGTTTTTAATCTGCTTTAGGAACTAGCGATTTAATAGTATATTATTTTGAAATTGTTCTGCTGAAGATATCGCTATCTATCTATCTGTCTGTCTATCTATCTATCTATCTATCTATCTATCTGTTAGGTGGTGAATTATCCAAAGCATTACATATATATATGTATAATGTATATGTTTATGCTTTTTATATTGAATCAGAACAAAAGGTGTACTCTCTTCACAAGCAAGTTCACTTTCTCATCCTATATCAGTATATGAACATGGATTCTTCATATACAAAAATGAAATAAACTTGCCTAGACTGAACTCTAAGAGGACACAGGCTGTTTATTTAAAAAAAAAAAAAAACTTTTGAGAGATCAGCTTGCTATAGTTGCAAATTTAAATATAGACCTAATCTTTGTGAAGTTGCAAAATCTTTGTGTATCTGAAAATTGGATTTTGTGTAGGATTGATGATCTGTCTGATTCTCAATCTGACATATGTTTTCACTACATTAATGAACCATTCACACTGTATGTGACAGGAAGCAGTGAAAAATAGAATGTGAATGATGTTCAAATGTAACTTTGAAGCTTCTCCTATAGATGTAGATTTTCCTTATTGTCCTTGTGTGAAAAATGAAGGTTACTACTTCTTTTTCTTTTCCTTTCTCTTACCCTTTTTCTCTGTCTCTGCCCAGTGTCAAGTAGCCCAGGCTGGCCTTGAATTCATTATGTAGCCAGGGATGACCTCAAATCTCTGATCTTCCTATCACCACTAAAGTATACTGGGATGCCTCCTCCTCACCCCCCAGTGTTGCAGAGCATTCCCAGGGCATAGGACGTGTGCATATTAAAATAAGAACTATACTAGTGGACCCATGCTCTGAATAAGAAAATAAGAACTGTACTAACTGAGCCATGCTTCAGTCTTCATACTTCTAAATTTTACAAAATGTGAGATATTTAATAAGAAGGAAGGCAGAAGGGATGAAAATGAGACGGAGAGCAAAGGGAAGGAGGTGTAGAGAGTTTTCCATTTAAAATTGTTAAAGATAGAACATTAAAAAAAATCTAGTTGAGAGCATGACTTTTTCTGTGACTTTTTTAAGTATATAAATATATTTTGAATATCAGGTCCTTCAGAAACATACAGGCTTATATTGTTCCTCATTTTTAAATAAAAATAACCCATAAAATATGTTAATCACATAGACATTGTAAACATTTCTAATTCGTTGTTCAGAAGTTTATTGATGCTCTATTCTCTCTCTGTGTGTAAAAGAATCATGAATAATAATTTTGTTTTAATACATATACATTATTTGGATGAATTAATAATAATATTGATATTCCTTTATTATTCTTCAGAACTGTTTGGGAGATTGGCAAATTCTCCCCCTAAAAAGTCTATGAAATAAGAGAGAAGAAAAACAAGATGCTCAATAGAAGCATTTCTGTCATTAAAACTAAGTGTTAGTGAGAATCCAGTTCTGATGTCTGAAGCTGGAGGAACATTTTAGGATGAGTTCCCCAGCTGTGTGCTTTCTGCACCTAGCCCTCCAGGTGGGACTGCAGGAGCTCTCACATTGGTGCTTGGCTTCCTTCCTTTCCAGACTTTCTTCCTTTTTATTTCTATTGCTAGCTTTTTAGACTGATCCTCATTGCTTTGAATAATTCACCATCTAAATAAAAGTAACAACATCAAAGCATCCCAGACTTAATACACTCTTTTCCTGTGTGGGCTCCCACAGGCTGATCTGAAGGAGACTGAAGGATTAATCACCCAGGATAAGAGCCCCCAGCTTTTCATGTGTTTAACGCTCAAGTCACTTTCACAAAAACACTCTCTTTCCCTTTTGTTTTTGTGTTTAGTTTTCTAAACACTGTCATTCTGTTTCCGCTTCAGCTCCAGATCCCGGGGATGTCTTGGCACCAAACACATGTAAAACAAATAAACACCTCCTTGCACACTCTAACAAGTGCAGCAATTAGTCTCTGAGCACAGCTTGCTCTCCACTGCGGCAACTCATTTGGTGCGGGTTGTTATCGGAGAACAACTTTGAATCAGCAACATTTGTTTTCACCCCTGTCAGCATGGAAGCTTCTGTGCATCTTTTTCATGTCTGGAGTTCTACTTCTCTAGGATAAATGAGCGGCTACTCTGCATATAGCACTTGACTTCTATTGTCACTTTGTCACACGTAGGGAGCATTTGGCTGTGGGTGATCTTCACTCCATATGGACTGTAATAACCACTCACTGTGAATCAGAGATGACTTCAGGCTGGACATTTCCCACCTTCCTCTTGTTATACAATAGCATGAACAAGCATTGGTTATAAACAGACTATACTTCAAGATGCAAAATATTATTGTAGGGAAAACGGGCTAGCCAAAGAAATCAACCCTGGCTTTGAAACTAGAACCAGTGAAGAAACACTATCCCTCAACTCAGAACCAAAGAAGCAAGCCCTGACTCTGAATCTAGTGCCAAAGAAACAACGCTTTGTCCCTAGAATCATAACCAGTGAAAGACATGTGCCCTGGCCTTAGAATTAAAGTCAAAAAGTTAAAAAAAGCCAGTGAAAGAAACACAGTTGGCCCTGAAACCAGAGGCATCTCTGCCCCTGAACAAAACTAACCAATCTCTCAGTATCCCTTAGATGCCCTATATAAACTTCTCTGCCTGTTCAGTTGTGGACTGTTCTTTCTCACCCCGGTAGAGGTAGCCACTCTCATTGACTCCTCCTTCCCCATATAAATCTCTGTCTCTTTTTAAACATTTTTATTTAAAAAGATTTTTTCCATATGTACCACTGCTCCCCCTCCATTCCCTTTTCCCAGTCCCTCTCATTCTTCCCACAGCCTCCCACACCCACTCCATCCCCCCATCCATTCCCCAAGTGGGCAAGGAGTCCCAAGGTGGGTCAGTTCAGTCTGGAATATCCAGTTGAGGTAGGTCACCGTCCCTTATCCCAGTATTAAGGCTAGGTTAGGTGTTCCTCTGTAGGGAATGGGGTCTGATATATCAGTTCATGCACTAGGAATATAGTCTGATCTTACTGCAAGAGGCTCCACACACTGCCCATACCATTTGACCGTCATCTACCTTTGGAGGTTTAGTTTTTTCCCCTGAAGGTTCATTCCTAAGTGATTGTTTCTGAGTGAAACGCAATAGTTTCTTTCAGCCTTTTATGTGGGCTATCCTCCTCATGATCCGAATCCCTTTGCTCATATACACTCTCCTCTCTCTCTCTTTTCAGCTGGACCTGGTGCTTACCTATGGATCTCTGATTTGCCTCTAACCATTGTTGGATGAAGGTTCTATAATGACAATTAGAGTGGTCGTTTATTTGATAATAGGGGAAGTCCTGTTTAGGCATCCTCTCTACTATTGCTTGGAGTCCTAGCCAGGGACATCTTGTGGGTTCTTGGAGGTTTCCTCAGTGCCAGGTTTCTCTTCAATTACACAGTAGCTCCCTCTATCAAGATTTCCATTTCTTTCTTCTCCCTCTCTGCTGCCCCTTAAATTTTTCCCAAAAAACTCTTGGGTGAAGGTCTTCATTCATTGGCACATAGAACAACCTTGCTGAGACATCTCTTACGAAACTGAGCAGAAAAAAGCCTTGCAGAGACATTATCTTAGGGGGGTTGAGAAAGTCAGAACAGAATAGAAGAACCTTGCTGAGGCTTCCCTTAGTAGACTGAACAAGGCAAAACAGAAAAAGTACTAACTTTTTTGTGAGAGTCCAAGGAAATTGCTATATTTCTGCAAGAGTTTCCTCTTTAGCATAGTAAAGCAAAAGAAGCAACCAACATCTTGGGTTGGAGAAAGGAAGCAGAGCTCTGCTGGGAAGTCCTTTAAGCTCAGCTATAGGGACCCTTCAGGAGAGATGTAGGATTGTTACCCTCCCCCAACATACAGCACCCCAGCTTCAGGTGTAGCTTGACTTCCCAAATAGTCAGGATACCTCTCCCTCCAGAGCTGAGCTGTCCCTTTGCAGCACCAACCACCATAGCTGTCCTGCCAGCTCCATGTGTAGCTTGACTTCTCAAACAGTTAGGGATACTTCTCAACCCCCCTCCAGAGTTGTAACACTTGCTTACAATTATTTACTGAATATTCCCCAAGATAGTTTATAAAAAAGAGAGAAAACATTGACTTCCATTATATTGTTGCAATAGAGAGGCTGTACTCACAAGTAGAAAGTAGGAAATATATATATATATATATATATATATATATATATATATATTCTTATATATAGCTGTATTGTATCTGGAATGTTACCTTTTCAGTTTATAGAGTGTTTGGGCATGGGGGAGTAGACAAATTAAAATAAGCTAAAATTTTTTTCTGTTCTGAAATGAAGGTAAGCAAGCTCTGATGTACAGTGCCTGTTTTCAGTAGTGATGTTCAATGAGCCATATTTTCTTGTATAAATTCATGTTGTTTGGATGCCAAATTAAGTATTTATACTACAAGAAAACTCCCTAATTAACTTGGTTTCAGAGTACTAATACCTGCCTTTTCTAAACATGATTAGTCAGTTTCTCTGGCTCCTTTATTCAGTAAGTCTGGACACAAATACAAAAGAAAATTAATTTTTTACAGTAGACTAAAATCCTAAACCTATGGCTAAGTGTGTGACTTTATTAGCACAGTGACCCCTCTGGGGTTCAGATCCATACTGTTTATACAAAATGGTTAATTTAATTGTCTTTCTAAATCCCTTTATAGTTCTAAAACTCCACATCTTTAAAGTCTATTGGATATATGTGAATATAAAGATGTGGTTCTAATGAAACTTGATTAAACTCTTTCATGCAAATTATAAGAATAATTGTTTATTGCACTTCTACTATGTGTTAGATATTGTGCTAAAAGCTAGGTAAGGGTGGTGTAACAAGGTAAACAAGATACATATGACTCTGTTACTAGAGATTATGGCTTTGTGTAAAAGAGAGGTACCCAAGTCTGGAGAGCAGTTACATGCTATACTGAGTAGAAAGGTGCAAAAGGAGGGACAAGATAAAAGGAATAGGGGTGGGAAGGAGGCACTTAGGATAAGGGAATAGGCATTGTCCTAGAGATTCTATTGCTTTGAAGAGACACTATGACCACCAAAACCCTTATAAAGGAAACCATTTCACTGTGGTGTCTTGCTTACAATTTGGAGGGTTAGTCCATTATCATCACAGCAGGAAGCATGGAAGCATGCAGGTAGACATGGTGCTAGAGCTGGAGCTGAGATTCCTTACATCTTGACTCACAGGCAACAGGAAGTGGCCTGAGACACTGGGAGTGGCTTGAGCAAGCACACCTCTTCAGTGACACTTCCTCTGACAAGATCACACCTACTCCAACAAGGCCATACCTCTTAATAATGCCAGTCTCTTTAGGGACCATTTTCTTTCAAACTATCATAGGCATCATTGTGTAGATTATAATCTTTACAGTTCTTTGTCATTAGATAAGTTGTATAGAATATTCCTACTTGGACAGTAATCTTATTTTGAGAGGAGCCTGTCTCTTTGTGGAAGGAATATCAGGTCCTGCTTTGTTTTTTCTTACTGTTGGGGTATTACCAACAGTTGTCCAATGGACCTTAAGGAAGGCCTGCTCAGTTGGAGGGACCTCATGCCTAATATTGAAACTTACCCAGTTTCCAGTTGCTGGAGAGGTCATAGGTCTGAGAAAAGAACCTACAACTATTGTTTCCCTAAACAAATACAATTTCTAATTATATCCAAATACCTATTATTGTATTCATAGGTATATATAGTGCTCGCCCTCAACAAAGAAGCTTCTCTTTGCAACAAATGGTGACTATTTCCGAGACTCAAAACTGACCAGAATACTGAGAATAACTGATCATGAGATGGTTAATCCCAGGTGATACATCTACAACACAACCCTTATGCTTAAACCTCAGGGAACCTTATAGAAAAGAAAGTAGGTAGATTATAGTAGCCAGAGGAACAGGAGACCTTACTGTTAGATATTGTCTCTATATGACAGGAAGTTTACATCCATGAAATGTAAACAGTATAGCTGTCTAAACAAGACCTGCATGATGACCCCATCAATCACTCAATATACCAAGGTGAATGGGGAAATTTTGAGAGATCTTTACCTCTAGACAAAGAACTACAGATAACCAGTGTCAACAAAGAGAAGGGATTTCAATGTTTTTCAGGAACAATCTCACTTTTAGATTTTGCAGTCCAATTTTCATAGCTAAAACATACTTCACATATAAGCAACACTAAATGGAAATTATATATATATATAAAATCTTAGAAGTTATATATGCTTACATATGTACATACATATATAACAAAATTAATGAGAAGGGTTCATTAATTTGAGAAGAATGGGGTTACAAGAGGAGTGTTGGGATAGAAATGATGTAAATACAATACTCATGTATGAAATTCTCAAAAAACATTAAAAAAAAAAAACAAAAGAGGTGTGGTCTAGTTGGAGGAAGCTAGGTTATTGGACATAGCCACAAAGGGACTCTTGGAACCTTGGTTTCTTCTTCGCTCTTGTTTTCCTTCCTGGCAGCCACCAGAACAGTAAACGCTTCTCCACACAGTCCTGCTCCTATGTATGGACCACATTACTATACAGCTGCCAGAGAGTTCTTTTGCTCTACTCCAGTGAAAATTTTTTAGTGAGGAATGAGAGGTTCTTCAAACATTGGTTTTAATGAATTGTTGCTTTTTTGGTGCCTGAGCAGTGAGCTGCAGCAGTACACAGGTGAAAACAGCAACAAGTGGTGCCCTTTAGTGTTAGTTTTCAGGGGGACCTTGAATATCTGACCCTTAACCCTTCAAGTATTAAAGCTTTTTTGTGGGCTTAGGAAGCTGGCCTTTCATATCTATTGGCAGAGGCAAGTGTCTAAGTTTTTAGTCTGGTAACTGGTATCTTACCTTTAAGACCTATCATCTTTCTGAAACTTTTCTGGTGAATAGGCCTCCAGGGTCTCTTCTCTAGATAGTTTTATTTGTTTGATATTCTTCAGTCTGAGCTTTCTTGTCCTTTCTTTATACTTTTCTTGATCCTCTTCTTCTTGAGCTAGATTCCCTTGACTTATTCTGGTATCAAATATCTACTTTTTTTCTTGACTCAGTCTACAATTTGGTACCACTTGAATTATTTGTCTTCTTTGCCTCCCCAAGGAAATTTTGACCTGGGATGGTCATCTAGACAATTGGACACAGAGCACCTTATAGCAAGGAGGGCACTCCCATACTATCGCTCTGGTATCTTTGTTTCTTCTTTGTCTATGATACCAGCTTGACCCACAATACTACACAAAATAGCAAAGCAAAACAAAAACAAAAGAACTCTTAACTGAGCAAAATGGTACAACACCAAGATTCTGCACAGTAGTGTATGACTCTGACTCACTTAGTAAGACTAAGCAGTCTCCTTTTATAATAGAACTTGAAAAGAGGTGCTTGGACAAATCATAGTGATTTGTTTGGACCAATCATCTTTTTGCTTTTTAGCACCAATCACAGTGGTCTCTCTGAAAGGCCACCAGGTGGAATATTCTCCTCTGGCCATAGTGAAAATGGTTTCAGAGTTCCCCTGGAATTCATTGTGGCTTGTGATAGTGTCTAGTACAAACTTTTTCAAAATCCCTGACTAAAACTGTGCCTTTGGGAGAACAGGGAATCATCTATGATCATTTGGTCTTCTAGATAGCTGGTCTTTATGTAAGGGTATTCTAATGGGATATTTGACTGAGAGGCTCTTTGTTAAAGGTAGCCAAGGAAACAAAGGAGAGTCTAATACCTTCAGTCTTAGTCTCTGTTCTACTGCTGTGAACAAATACCTAGACCACAGCAAGTCTTATAAAGGGAAAAATTTAATTAGTGTTTGCTTACCATTTCAGAAGCTAAGTTCATTATCATTATTGTGGAGAGCATGACAGCATGAGGATAGACATGATGCTGGGGAAGTAGCTGATATATAAATCTGGATCCACAGAAAGCAAGAAGCCACTGGGCCTAGATTGAGATTTTGAAACTTCAAACCCCATTTCTAGTGACACACTTTCTCCAGAAAGACCACAACTACTTCATCAAAGCCACACCTCCTAGTCCTTGTTAAGTAAAGCCACTCCTTAATGACCAAGCATTCAAATCTATGAGTCTATGGGGTGGCACTCTTATTTGAACCACCACACCTACTTGGTAGGGAGTTAAGTTGCTCTGTTTCTAGAATCTTTGCCTATTTATAAGGCAATGAATGTGAGAGAAGGGGTGCTCACAAAATAAAAGAACTTGTCAGAAATATGAATAATTATATCTAACAAATTTCAAGTGTTTTTACAGTGCTTAACACTTACAAAGTACCTCACGGAGAGATGTGTCATCCTTTGGTCTGTGTCACTAACATTAACCCACAGCAATAGGATGAAAGAATGGAAACCTCTGTAACCATGAGCTGAAATAAACCTTTCCTTTTTAAAATAGACAATTTTGGTATTTTTATCACAGTCATGGAAAGTTGACTAACATAAGTTTATATGTTCCCTGGACCAGTCTCAGCTTCTCACTACTTGTTTCTCCTGTATGATGATTATAGCAATATCTACTCACCAAACTGCTAAGAGGTACAGTAGTTGCCACAGTAAAATACTCCCTCTTGCAATTCTCTAATGACTGTTTAACACTTCTTTATATGTATATTTTCAGTGAAAGAATGGTTTAAAAACCAGCATACATCAATTTATTTCTCTTTCCACAATTTTAGCAACAAGAAATAAAAATCATGAGTCAGAAAGACACATGAAAGGCAGGCAAACAGGCTGCTGAGTGGAGACAAGGTTGCTGCATTCAAAAGATAATCCCTGATGTTTTCAATCTTTAATCCAATTTCTACCAGTACATCTGCAAACTACTCCACGTTCAATACTTACTGAGCCTTTTATCTATTTTATATTTTAAGTAGTGGGTAACGCTTCCCTTCAGTTTGTTTGTTGTAATAAACTAGAACTTAGGTAGTCTTTCTACATTGTAAGGTTTGTAAATTACATATGGGAAACAGTTTTATGAATGAACAACTCTGTCACTAAAATTATAGCAGATTCAGGCTCAACTATGTGTGAATTTCCCAAGAAGTGAATTTATCATGAGTGCCATCTCTTATTACTTTTAGGTTACAAACTCTATCTACTTTTTTAAGTTATTGAACCAGTAAGGTAGCCTTTTATTTATTATCCATTTATCAAATAAAGAGAATCTCCTCTCTTCTACTTTCTAGAAAATGTTATTATCAAAATGCCAAGTGTTTTGTGCTGATAGGACTGAACTTGATAATAGCATTAGCAAACTCTTATTGGTTCTGCATACAGTAAAAGCTAGGGTCCCTTGATAAGACTCATCCAGTTCAGCGAATAGTATTGCTATGATGTCTGTATCTATAAATATATAAGCTTAGCTTAGATTTTAAAAGATGCTGATGAAGGACTGCTTCCATATCTGCTCTGGGGAAAACAGTTAGTTGTTGCCATGTGATATAAAAACAAATCTATACACTTGTAGGAATGTTTCATAGAATAAGTTATTTATAAAGTCTTGAATTTTGCCCCACCAGGTTCAACATGCTTCAAGTATTTAGTAGTGTTTTAGTATGCTGTATTATTAGGCAGTGTGATCTGGCTAGGAGTGTTATATGAATGCCTATCACATGGCAGATACCTTTATAAGGCAGAGTTCTCTAGAGAAACAGCCAAATTCATGTATGCATTAATTTTAGAAAAGAGAATTTACATGAAAGGGCCCAGATAGTCCAATAATGGATGGATAGGCAGAGCTGTTCCATCAAGGAAATGGGATGTCTTAAGCAGTCCTCAGTCCTTAACAATACTTAAGTCTAGGAGTACCTTGGAGAGTTGCTGGTAGCTAGTTCACAGCTAATGAAGCTGGAGTCTAATGTCAGGAGGATATAGTGCATTGATAGATTTGCTCATTTGGAGGAAAACAGGTGCTCACACAGCCTTTTTCAGGCTTCTTTGTATTGCTGGCCCATTGGAAGTTTCATTCATATCTATGGATGTTTTTTTTCCTCCTGTCATTTTCTCACATAACCATCTTTTCTGGAATCATGTCACAGAATACATAGGTATGTTACACTAGTCCTAGACAAGATCAACCATCACAATATATGATCTGAAAGACAGCAGAGAATTTAAAAGACTCTGCTCACAGTTATAAAACAGATGAGCACATTTTACAGTTGGCAGATTTAAGGCTGCTTGTTTTTCTTAGGCTTCTGCTCGTTTTGTCAACCATTGTCCATATATTTTTACTCATTTATTTTCAATGTTTTTTATTTGTTCTTGCTAGTTCCAGAATAGTCCTTGATTTTGAGAGGTTGTAGAATCTGAAATGTATGAAAATGTGGTTAATGGCATTTTTAAGCATCCATAGGAAGTTTCAACATGTAGTGATTTCTTTGAAAGATGTCTGTGCTACACAGGCCTCACATACAGCCCCACCCATTGCTGTTGAGTCTAATGAGAATAGAGCCTAAAGACTGAGTCAGCACTTGTGTGGATACTTTCATGTCAACTCCACACACACTAAGTCATATGATTGGAAGGAACCTTGCTAAGTGTTCAGTGCTTAGTGAGATGTTCTGTAGGAGCTTGAAAAGAAAGAAGTTGAAAACCAATGTGAAAGATAGAGACCTTGTTTGTGAAGTTTCAGAGTAAAGTTTAAAGACCTTATAGGGGCCATTTGTTATTTTGAATTGAGATCCTATAATTATGATTAGCTGAGGTGAAGGATCAGCTGTGATTAACAAGATACCAGAATGATTAAAGTAAATCCTTTGCTTTGATGAGCTTCTCCATGCTGGTTGGCAGGGACTGAAAACCTGGTAGCATTTAAGAAGAGACCAACATCACTGAGACAGAATCTTCTGGGAAGTCTTTTTCTGAGAGTACACAGAGGCTATTTCCAGAGCCAGCTAAGGTGCTGGCAGCCAAACTTGGTAGGGTAAGAGTCACCTAGGTGGTTTTAATGGCATGAAGGGGTCATGAAAAACAGCTGAGGCTTAGCACCAGGAGGTGCCACTGGTGAAGATGTAGCCTCGGTGACTGTTGAAGATCCAATGTTGAAGGGATCATTCAGAGAAGTTGAAGCTTGGCACCGTAAGGAGAGCCTCTGAGGGTCTGTTGGTGAAAGTGCAACTCAGTTACAACAGAAGGCTCCAGTGTTTTGGAGATGTTTGTATGATGAGATGACCCCCAAGAATAGCAGCAGCAGTGGAGTGGAGCCAAATGGAGCCTAGATGACAAACTATTTGTGTTATAGAGGACAGAGCTAGAGAATTTACTCAAGGTCGTTGGGGCAGTACAGAAGATTGCCAGTGAATCCTGGACAGTGGACTTGATTTATTTACACTTTTGGAGTTTTGTTGTGTTTTGATTTGATTGTGACTATGTGCTGGTTTTTCTCTCTTGAAGTAAGAAACTAATTTATTTTTGATTTTATAGGAGCTCACAGTTGAGATATTTTGAATTTTAAAAGACTTGGTTTTTAAAAGGGATTAGCTATTTTAAAGAGACTGAACTTTTCATATGTTTGAATTTATAAAGACTGTGGGATTTTAAAAGTTATTTGTATTTTAAATGTGAGATTGTGGGTATGAACGAGGAAGAAAATGTTGTAGAGTAATGACGCTTTCTTTATTTGTGTGTCAAGTTGACTAGAGGTCAATTGTGCTGGATAGTTTTATGTCAACTTGATACAAGCTAAGTCATCTGATAGGAGGGAACCTTAATTATGAAAATACCTTCAGAGTGATTGTGGCCTCATAAAAGGAATTTGGAAATATTCCTTCACTTTCTATTGTGTGAAATAGTTTGAGGAGTAACGGTAGTAATTCTTCTTTGAATGTCTGGTAGAATTCTGCACTGAAACCATCTGGACCAGGGCTTTTATTTTTGGGGAGGTTTTTAATGACAACTTCAATTTCCTTAAGGGTTATAGGCCTGTTTAGGTAATTAATTTGATCTTCATTTAATTTTGGTTGATGGTACCTGTCCAGAAAACTGTCCATTTCTTCTAGGTTTTCCATTTTTGTGGAATACAGATTTTCAAAATATGATCTGATAATTCTCTGTATTTCCTGGGGGTCTGTTGTCATGTCCCCCTTTTCATTTCTGATTTTGTTGATTTGAACACTCTCTGTTTTTTGATTGGTTTGGCTAAGGGCTTATCTATCTTGTTAACTTTCTCAAAGAACCAACTCTTAGATTCGTTGATTCTTTGTATTGTTCTTTTTGTTTCAATTGTATTGATTTCAGCTCTATGTTTGATTATTTCCTGCCGTCTACTCCTCCTAGGTGAGTTCGCTTCTACTTGTTCTAAGGCTTTCAACTGCGCTGTTAGGTCTCTAGTGTGGGATTTCTCATGGTTTTTCATATAGGCGTCTAGCGCTATGAATTTTCCTCTTAAGACTGCTTTCATTGTGCCCCACAAGTTTGGATATGTTGTAGATTCATTTTCACTGAATTCTAGGAAAACTTTGATTTCTTTTTTAATTTCTTCCTTGACCCAGAGATGGTTCAGCTGATTGATGTTAAGTTTCCATGAGTTGGTAGTCTTTCTTTGGGTTTTGATGTTGTTGAAGTCTAACTTTAGGCCCTGATGGTCCGATATGTTACAAGGGATTATTTCCACTTTTTTGTATCTGCTGATATTTGCTTTATGACCAATTATGTGGTTGATTTTGGAGAAAGTTCCATGAGGAGCTGAGAAATATGTATATTCCTTTGCCTTTGAGTGGAAGGTTCTGTAGATATCTATGAAATCCATTTACATCATAACCTCATTTAGGCTCCTTATTTCTCTGTTGAGGCTCTGTCTGGTTGATCTATCCAGGGTTGAAAGTGGGGTATTGAAGTCTCCCACTATTAGGGTGTAAGAATTGATGTGGGATTTGAGCTTTAGCAGTGTTTCTTTTATATAAGTAGGTGCCCTTATTTTAGGGGCATAAATATTTAAGATTGAAATCTCCTCTTGACCAATTTTTCCTGTGATGAATTGTGTTGTAGGCAGGCCTATATGGTATTTTCTTAATTAGTTATTGATGCCGAGGGTCAAATCCATTGTGGATGATGACATTCCTAGGATGGTGGTCTTCTTCCGTTCTATGAGAAAGCCATGGAGAGCAAGCCTCTGCACCAGCTTCTGCTTCCAGGTTTCTGCTCTGTTTGATTTCCTGTTCTGTTATTTTTTTCTTTGTTTTTTTGTTTTTTTTTTTTCCCCAATAATGGACTATAATGTAGAATTGTAAGCCATATAAATCCTCCAATTTGCTTTCTGGCTGTACTGTTTCATTAAACAATAAAAACCCTAATAGAGTCACCAATGTTAAGGATACATGCTAATTATTAGATATTATTTCTTAACTTTAAACATTTTTTTTATATCTAGGAATCATGACTACACTTTTATCTCTTGAAGGAAACTAAGATTCTATTATTTGTTGCAAAAGTGTTGGACAAAGAATATATCAAAGAAAGTCTTAAAATAAAACAAACCAAAATAAAAACAAAAAAAGCATCCTTTCATATATTTACTTTTTCTAATCACTGTTAAGAATTTGTAGAGTAGTTGACTAAGATTTTGGTGCCTACATTGGCCCTTTCTAGAACTTTAGATTTGTATTTGAACTTACCTGCTAAGAACGACTTTGTCTGAAGACTATTGTAAATCTGTAATTTTAGAAAATTTAACCACTTTATACAACTCAATGTTTGTGTGTGTGAGTGAGTGTTAAGTATATATGAATGTTTAATTGTGTGAACCTATGTGTGCTTGTATAGAGAGGCAAAAGTAGATGTTAGATAGCCATATCCATGACTCTTAACTTTACTGTCATGCAAAAGGGCCTTTCACTGATTTGGAATTTCTTGGCTTTATTAAGGCTGGCTGGCCATTTACTTCTTGGGATTTACCTACATCTGCTTCCCAAGCTTGGTTACAGACACAGGCTTCTTTTTTGTTTTCTTTATATACGAATCCATTTCATTTGATCAAATCTACCCTTCACTGCCCCCAGGTTCTTTCACATGCCTCTCTCACCACCTCCTATAATTATGTCTTTCTTTCTCTGTCTCTTGGTTTTATATATGTATCTCAAGCCTACCCAACATATATAGATTCACAAGCATACAGACTATTATACATGTATCCCACTCCAATACATTATATATATTATATAATATACTGAGTAGAATTAGTGTGGCCCACATGCAAACAACTATAGAACCATAGATATGTCCACTGTGGTATGAGAATCTACCATTGACCTTACCTCAGAAGAAAACTATTTTTCTCTTGGCAGCCATTGATTGCCTGTAGTTTCTCAAGTGGGAGCAGGGCCTTGTGAGTCAATTTACTCTAATAAAAGAATATTTATAAGAATGATCTTGTATAGATTTTGTGTAAGAAACCATAGTTATTGAGTGTTCATGAATGCAACTGTCTATCATGTTCAGAAAACATTCCAGAAGCCTTCCTTCCTATCTCATCATTTCTGCTTACTCTTACAATGTTCCCTAACGATTGAATGTGTATATATGATACAAACGTCTGATTTGGAGATGAGCGTTCCATAGTTATTTTTTTTCTCTGAAATATTATTTTTGTTTCTTTGTTTTAATGTCTGTCTACTGTCAAAAGCTTCTTGAACAGTGTGAGCTAGGCTGATCTATGCATGCAAAGATGAGCAGTTAGAGGCTCCTAGATAGATATTGACTTTGAAAAACAATAGCAGTAAGTTTCCCTTGCTGATCTATTACTTCTTTATTCATAGATTCTTGACCAGGTTTGAAATACCAGGCATTATTTTCTTCTACTAATCAGACCTTAAATAAATTAGATAGCATTATTAGATGCCCTAAAACATATTCTCATCATTATTGCAAAAATAAACATATTCTTTAAGTAAGTCACTAATATAGTTCAAAGGTCTACAGCTGGGTAAGACTAATGATTATTTATTTTCTTGCAGCAGCATGCCTGGCATCTTATGGTACTATAAATGCTAGCTATCAAAGAGGATGCTTCTAGTTAAGTATCAGCTTGGTTTTTCCAAGTCTTCTGATGAATGTGTGAGGTATCTCCTGTCATTTTTGGTAGTAGCTTGTATTTCCTTTTGGGAGGGGTTTCTTCTGTGGGTTTATGAATTGTTTGTGGTTACATGGGTGCTTCTGGTTTCCTTAGATTGGAGTTTTCCCTCTAGGACTTTTGGTAGAGCTGGATTTGTGGTTAAGTACTGATTAAATCTGGTTTTGTCATGAAATATCTTGTCTACTCCATCTATGTTGATTGATAGTTTTGCTGGGTACAGTAGTCTAGGTTGGCATTCATGCACTTTTAGTGTCTGTATAATGTCTGACCAAGCCCTTCTTGCTTTCATTGTTTCCATTGAATAGTCGGGTATTATTCTGACGGGTCTGCCTTTGTAGGTGATTTGGCCATTTTTCTTTGCAGCTCTTAGTATTTCTTCTTTGTTCTGTAGGTTTAGTGGCTTGATTATGAGATGACAAGCAGACATTTTTGTAAATCTAGTCTATTTGGTGTTCTGTAGGCTTTCTATATCTTCATAGGCATTTCCTTCTTTAGGTTGGGAAAGTCTTCTTATATGATTTTGTTGAATATATTTTCTGTGCCTTTGAGCTGGTGTCTTCTTCAAGTCCAGTTATTCTCAGATTTGGCTTTTTCATGGTGTCCCAAATTTCCTGGATATTTTGTGTTATGACATATTTGGTTTTAGTGTTTTCTTTAACTGATGTATCTATTACCACTATTGAATCTTCCACTCCAGAGATTCTCTCTTCCATCTCTTGGATATACTTGAATTTGTGTTCCAGGTCTTTTTTTCAGATTTTCTATTTCTAGCTTTGTCTCAGTTTGTGCCTTCTTTATTGCTTCTATTTCAATTTTTAATTTCTGTAAAGTTTCCTTCACCTGGTTGTTTTCTCTTTCTTGGTTTTCTTTATCTTCTTTCAGGAATTTGTTCATATTTTCTACTTTTCTGTTGTATTTTCTTCTATTTCTTTTTTTTCCTTCTTTATTTTGTATTTAACAAAAAAACAGTAACGTGAATTTAAAATAACTATGAACAGGATAAGAATCATAAGCATGACTTATCAAGGGTGATAATGCAAATAAGATTGCTACACATATATTTACTATGTGTTCAGCTTTCCCTCTGAAATTTTTTTCCCATCCCTGTATATCCTTATTCAAGGTCCCTTCCCCCTCCCACCACATCTTGACATTTTTCTTCTCTGCAACTCCCCATCCCTTCCCTGTGCAGGGAGCAGACAGTCCTATGGTCCCACTGACCCAATAATGCTTGGATCAGTCTCCACTTCTATTTCTTTAAAGGAGTTTTCTATATCCTCTTTTAAGGCTTCAATTAGTTTCATAAAGCTGTTTTTAAGGTCATTTCCTTCTTTTTCCTCTTCATTGTTATGTTCAGGTCTTGAAGCTATAGAACTACTTGCTTCTTCTGGTGCTGTCTTGTTGATCTTTATATTGTTGTGTGCATTCTTACACTGGTGTCTGCTCATTGTTTCCTCAGTTTACTCTTGGTTAGTTCTTAGTCAGTTCCTAGTGGGTTGTTGGTATGAGGGCTCTTAATCAGCTGTGTGCTGAGAGGGCTGACTACTCTTGTGAGGTCTTAGCGCTATTATGCCAGCCATGGTCTGAGCAGACTGTTCTCCACTGAGGATGCTGTGTACTTGTCTCAAGGCTTGAGTTCATGGAGCAGAAGTCACTGTTTGCCCTCTCACCTCTCAGCTATGTGCCCGAGTACTCAGCTATTCCTGCACCTGCCACTATTATGCCAGCTGTGGTCTGGGCGGACTGTGTCCTCTGCTGAAGCTGCATGCCCCATCTCAGGGCTTGGGTTCAAAGAGTGGAAGTCACTTTTAAGTAAGCTTGTCTGTGAAAGGGTGGTGGTTTGTTGTAGTGGGATTATGGTATTACATTGTAAATAATTGTCCTGCCTACTTGTTTAATAAAAATGCTGGTTGCCTGAAGGTAGACAGGAAGTGTGGACAGGGCTACTAGACTAAGAAAACTCTGGGAACAGGAAGAACAAAGCAGAGATGCCAGGAGATGCAAAGGAATGTAGTAGAAATGCTGCTGAGAAATGGTACCAAGCCAATTGTCTGAATAAGATAAGAATCATAGGTTAGTTTAAGAGTAAAGGGTTAGCAAGTTATATGCCTGGGCTCTTGGTCAATCAGCATAAAAACAAACAAACAAAAAACATTTGTGTTATCTTCAGCAATAGGATCTTATTTCAGTTCTTGTGGGCAGCCAAGTGCAATAGAAATAGCTTGCATTGTTTTGGCGTCTCAGATCTTTCTTCTCAATAACTCCAAAGAAGACATCCCATTCCTGGAATGGAATTTTTGTTTGAGTATCTGGTTTCTAGAAGGGGCATTATCTTCCTTCACCCCACATGAGATAAATCCAGTTAATCTTTATTTTAAATCTATATATTTTTTAGTTTTTAATTTTATTGAAAATAGGTATTTTTCTTCATATAATACATTCTAATTATGGTTTTCCCTTATTTTTTTAACCATGGAAGAGAGTTTTGATGAATAATATTTTGGGATAAGGATCTGTTATAGTTTGCTTTCTATAGCTGTGATAAAAAATCACAACCCAAAACAACCTTAGGTGTAATAGGTTTATTTCCCCTTGTAGGTTTTAGTTGATTATAAAGAGAAACTAAGGCAGGAATCCAAGCAAGGCAGGAACCTTGAAGCAGGAACCAAAAAAGTGGCCATGGAAGATGACTGCTTGCTAAATTGCTTTCACTTTCTGCTTTCTTGTATGGTTCAGGACCACCTGCTCAGGAATGGTACTACCAGTGATAAGCTAGACCTTCCCACATCAATCAGCAACAAAGAAAAGAAAACACCATACAGACTTTTCTATAGGCAGTCTGAAGGAAACATTTTCTCAATGGGGGTTTCTCTTTTCACATGACCTCAGTTTGTGCCAAGCTGAAAACAAAATATCCTTAACAGGGACTGTGGTTTTTCAGTACTTTTAGTAATACACTCAAAGTAAATTAACCCAAAAGCTTCTAATTTAAACATTTCCTTTGTCATGTCAACTATTATTCTAATGGATTTACTTGTATATGTGACTTATGTGTTCTCTCTTGCAGCTTGTAATATACTTTTAGTTCTGTGTGTTTAGTATTTTAACTGTAATATGATGGTTGGGATTTTTTTCCTGAACGTATTAGTGTTGTTAGTGTTGTAATTTATTTTTTAATCTGGATAGGCATCCTCTTAGTTTTGGGACAATTCCTTTTATGACTCTATTGAACAACTGTTATAAACTGTTTATATTATTCCAAAGATATAATTTGGAATTAATATCTTTCTATGTTCATGATCCACAGATCTAGCCTTTTCATGGTGTCTCAGATTCCCATATATTCTATTTGGGAGTTTGTTTTAATATACTTTCTTTGATTAAGTGTTCAATTGCTCTATGCTGTCTTCAAATCCTGATTCTTTTGTCTCTGTGATCAATTTCAGCTGGTAAGGCTTTCAATTGAGTTTTTTAAGTGGTTTGTTGAAATTTTCATTACCATCTTTATTTCATCTTGGGCTTTTGTCAGTATTTAAATCTCTTTGTTGAATTCACATTTCACTGAAGAATTGTCTTAATTATTTCATTAAAACATTTGCATTTTCTTGGAGGTTATTCAAGAGTTTATTTTCATTCTCTTTAAGTTTATTCATGTGTTTATTCATTTTATCTTTAAACTCCTTAAACTTATTGTACACATTTATATTATTCTTTAAACTATGTGTATGCAGGCATCTGGGTGACTCTCAGAGGAAAACATTGTGTAGAATGGATGGTACTTTAAAAGGTCATGTTGTATTAGGTTTTGACATTGCTTGTGTTTTTGCATTGTGATCAGGGAATCTCAAGTTAGATTGTTAATTCTGAGTTTTGATCAGATTCTAGTCCATCTGTGTTAAATGAGAATTTGGTTCTATTTTATCTGTTGTCTTATTTTGGCTGTTTACAGATCAGATAGGAAGTAATTAAAGCTCAGTCTTTCAGATGCTCAGGGTTGAGGTTGGAATGGAGAGATATTATCATACTTTATGAAGAAATAAAAGAGAAAAAATTTCAATCAATTGTTCAAAGTATCAATTCCTAAGATTACTTGTTATACATATATCTATGTATTAAAAGAAAATACCTTATTTTCCTTCCTCTATGTTTCTGAGGACTTAGTACATATAGAGCTTATGTCAGGAATGTCTATAATGTCTGTTCAGCTGTTTTTGCTTCTTCTTGGTTTTCATTGGTTTCAGACCTTGAGCTTATATTCAAGGCACATGTAGGAAAATTCTTTAAGTTTTATTATTAGAGAAAACAAAACAAAACAGCAACATCAAACCCCCAAAATTGAAGCAGTGAAAAACTAATTTATATAAAGTTTATTGACATTGAGCCTAAATTGTCTTCTAAAAGCTGGTTATTGTGATTGGTCATTATGGTGTGGACAAAAGAATATGATAAAGAAATATCTCTTAAAGTTTCACGAAGATCATTTTTTGGTAGCTATTATGTCTGCTCATAGTCTATCATCTGCAATTTAGACATAGAAAACAGAAGCTCTTACAAAAATGTTAACTTATATATGTAATCTGTAACTGTTTGTAGGATAACTCTCACTTTTCTCTTTTATTCATATAAAAGTGTAATGGTAACTGCTTAAAAAGATCCACTTATCAAGTGTCTCTGGTGTTACTACTACCATCTGCATAATTTGTTCTTCTTTTTTTAATTATTTTTTTCATATTTACTGCTGTTCCCCTACCTTCCCTCCTCCCAATCCTCCCTCAGCCTCCCTCCACTCCATTCCCCCACCCCTTTCCCAAGGAGGGCAAGGAATCCCAAGGTAAGTCAGTTTAGTTTGGCATATCCAGTTGAGGTACGTCTAAATCCCTCATTCCAGTATCAAGTCTGAGTAATGTGTTCCTCTGTAGGGAATAGACTATGAGACGGCAGTTCATGTACCAAAAATATACTCTGATCCTACTGCAAGAGTCTCCACAAACTGCCTACTGTCAGTTTGACTGTCATCTACCTTCAGAGGGTTTAGTTTATTTTGATGAAGGTTCCTTAGGGATTATTTCAGAGTCAGTGAGCTCCCAATAGCCCAGGTCAACCATCTCTGTGGGTCTCCTCCTCATGATCCTGATCCCTTTGCTCATATACTCCCACTTCCCTCTCTTCAGCTGGACTAGGAGCTTGCTCTGGTGCTTAGCTATGGATCTCTGCTTTTACCTCTATTCATTGCTGGATGAATGTTCTATAATGACAATAAGGGTGATTATTCATTTGATTATAGGGAAAGTTCTGTTTAGGTACCTTCTCCACTACTGCTTGGAGTTTTAGCCAGAGACATTATATGGGTTTTTGAAGCTTTCATTAGCACTAGTTTTCTTTCTAACCCCACAGTGTTTCCCTCTACCAAGATTTCTATTTCTTTGTTTTCCCTGTCTGTTGCACCTCCCACTCAAACATCTCCTTCTCTCATGATTTTTTTCCCACCTCTTGTTGCTTGTTTCCTATCTTGATCCCAATTTACTAAGGAGATCTTTTCCAAATCCCCTTCCGAGAAGATCCCTGTATGTCTCTCTTCAGTTCCTCTTGTTACCTAGCTGTTTGGGGTTGTGGTTTGCATCCTGGTTATTCTTTGCCTTATGTCTATAGTTCACTTATGAGTGAGTACATACCATGCCTATCTTTCTGGGCCTGTGTTACCTCACTCAGGATGATACTCTCCAAATCAGTATGGAAATTTTTCAGAAAACTGGAAATTAATCTACCCAATGATCCAGCAGTACCACTTTGGGGCAAAACTCAAAGGATGTACATCTTTCCCTCAGGAGCATTAGTTCAAGTATGTTAGTAGCAACATTATATAATAGCAAGAACCTGGAAACAAGCTAGATGCCCCTCTACTGAAGAATGGATTAGAAACCTGTGGTACATCTACAGAACGGAGTACTATGTAGCAGTTAAAAAAAACCCAAAACAAAACAAAAAAAACTTCATCCTAAAATTTGCATGCATAACTTTTTCAAAGAATACATTTTTCTGTTTAAAATTCATTGATTTAAATTTTACATATGTATAATGTGTTGACCAAGTTCATCTCCTTCATTCCCTTCCCCTCATTTCCTCTTGTATCTCCACATAAGGTGTATAATTTAGCTTATTCACACAAAGAAAAGAATGTGTCTATAGTAATTAGGAAGAAGATTACATGAAACTGCGAGGGAATTTGTTGGTGAGGTTTATAAAGTAGTGGGTGGGAGAGAGTGGGAAGCTGTATTTAACTGAAACTTCTGTGTGTATATGTATATATACATACATATATGTGTGTGTGTTGTATGTGTGAGTTTATTGTCTTACCATTTCTATGCCTTTTGAAAGCTTTTAGATTGAATATAAATACAAAATAAGAACTCTAGGTAACTCTAGGTGAACATACATAATGTAATTTTGAAAAAAGAAAAGAACTCTACATGAACATTTGTTTAGGTTTTATGTAAATGAACGTTTCCTGTCCAGAATACCCTGTTCAAAATAACTGACTCAGATGCTGAATATGAATTATAAATGTTCAGCTGATAGCTCTGGCTTGTTATTAACCAACTTTTACACTTAAATTAACTCATATGTCTATTTATGCTTTTCCATGTGGCTAATGGCTTATTACCTCATTTTCTACATGTCCTGCTTTGCTTGACATTTCTCATGACTCTACCATTCTTCTTCCCATCATCCTCAGTTTGGTTTTACTACCTAGTTTTTTGCCCAGCTACTAGCCTGTCAGCTTTTTATTAACAAATGAAAGTAATTTATATTCATAGTATAGAATAGGATTATTCTAAAGCACTTTTAAGAAATTAAAAGTTAGAGTCTTCTTTCCTCTATCTTTATCACATTTCATTTCTTTATTATTTTAACTGAGATTTTGTTTTCCTTCCAGTGATACTCTGTGACTATATCAGAGTATGCTTGTACTTTAAATAGTGGTTTTAGTCCTCACCCTGACTGCCTTTCTTCATGAATAAATGGAAGGGTAATTTGAGTACTAGTCTTGGTTGCTGTGTCTATACTTGCCATTTGCAATGTAGTTACCTTCTCTTTCAATAGCAAAATGATAAATAATTCATTCAAACTATTTTCTTCAGGAGTAATTAGTTAAGCAGCAATGATAGAAAGTTTTAGGGGAAAATGTTTACGGACCATGAAATCAAGGTTTTAAATTAAGATTATGATTCTAATAATTTTATTTTTTGGAAGCTATAGTTTGTGTTCTTTCCACCATTCAGAGGCCATCAGTGTTGGCACTGATGATTTACCTGGGCTGTGCTCATCTATTTACTCTTTTGCATTCAATAATACTGTGCAGTTACTATGGCAACTGGAAGTCTATAGGGTCTATTTGAAAAAAGTAGTTGGCAGCTTGTGTGCATAAATCTTCACCACAAATGATATGTGGCTCTTGTCTTGTGTTTTATTAATTTGTATTTTCTCTGTTTCTCAGAGACTGTTTTATTTTATAAACTATGAAGTCAAGAAGAAATTGGCTGAAAAAACAATTTCTCTTGAGAGTCTAACCTTGCATTTAGGCTTATTAATGGAGAAATGAAGCACAAATCTTGGCATTCCAGAAACATTACATAAGTATCCGCACTAATTTCTTCTACAAACCAGAATGAGATATCTGTTAGTTTGAAATTCAGATTACTAAGTAGTTTTGTAACTTTTCCTTTCATATTGAGAGACAAAATCCCATAATTTCAAAGGAAAATTTGTAGCACTAGGATTTGCTTTCCATCTTAACTAATAAATAAAATCTCTTCCTTGATCCATCACGTGATAAAACTGGAGCTAGTGTCAATTGCTGTCCCAGAAAGAGAAAATCCATTAGAATGGACTTCAGCAATATGACTTATACAGTGTTAAGAAATTAAACTTTCTCTAAGGAGGTCTATGTATTTCATCGTTTCTCATAATAGCCTCGGATGCTTCTTCAGCTAATAGCTGAAGCATGCTGGGTAATTATGCACAGTGTATCCTAGTTACATATGGGAGTCTTCAGTAGGAGCTGGGATAGACCAGGGCTTCAGACCTGCTTTTGCTACTTCTTCAGCATATCAATTTTCTGTGCTAGTTACCTCACATGAAAACAATAATATAACTATACTTGGTGGCTGGTTTGTTAAATATTTTGAAAAAGTCACAGTATGTCCCACAACAGTCCAAGGTGCTGAAGGCTATCCTGTGGCTCTGTGGAATGGAAAAGGATGAAGAGGAGCCTTCAAGCAAAGCAGAACCTGTCATAATATCCTTGGAGAAAAATCCTTTGGTGAAAACCCTGCTTGATGTCAACTGCATTGTATGTATCAGGTGTGCCCTGTTCCTCTGGGGTTACTTTGCTTAACACAGGGTGAGCTGGAGAATCCAAGGTCTCTATGTGTTTTCAGTGCCTTATTATTTTTTTAACAATAGAAAACAAAATGATAATAAAGCTTGAGTTTGTTTACCATAAAAAGTCACAGTATGACATACAAATATATAAAATTTACTAACTTACCATTTTCACAGTTGTAAATGTATAGTTCAAGCATTATATTCATTCACATAGTTGAGTAACCATAATCTCTACACATCTCCAGAGCTGGTTTTATTGTGTATGCTCATTGTACATTGTATTGGGTTCTATTTAGACAATTTCTGTGCACTACATCACATAGTATGGCCATGATAGTGTAAACTTTTTTTCTCCCCTTTATCATTCTTCTTTCTAATTCTCTTCTCTTTCTAAAAAACTTATCTTGGAAATAAAAACTGCACCTATTAAGCACAACTCCTCCCATCCTATACCCTCATCTCCCTAGCCACTGACAAACATCACTATGTTTTATTTATTGTAGATTGGTAGCTCAGGAAAGTGATATCATAGAATGTTTATAACTATATAAACAGTGTATTTCAATGGGCATTACGTTTTCTCATGGTTTTGATTTTCACTTCATAATGATTATTTTTCTGTTGAATAACTTTTTCATGTTTTGTTGCCATTTATACACCTTATTTGGAGAAGTACTTCATCAAGTTTATTATAGGTTAACCTGTGTTATTCTCTTCCAGTTTGTAGTTCATAGCTGAAATACTAATTCCCCAGTACTTCAGACGGTAATTGCATTTAGAGATATAATATTTAAAGATGCAAATTAGTTAAAAGGTATTTAGAGTAGGCTCCATGGCAACATAGTGGCTATTTTTATAAGAAGTTGACATTTGAACTCATATGTGCACAAATAGCAATGGACCCATGAGCAGAGGGAAAATAAAGTCCTCTAGAAAACCAATACACTGATCCTACATGCCTAGACTCCAGAACCAGGAAAATATATTTGTGTTCTTTAATCCATCCAGTCTTTGATACTTTGTTGCAATAACTTCATAATATAAAAATCTTTTTCCCATTTCAGAATAATGTTTTGTTGTTGATTGCTACAATTAATAGTAGGAAGTTGTTATGTATTTTTTATATTAACGAGAACATGTTTTAGTTGTAGAACACTTACCTAACATATAAGGTCCTGGATTCAATATACAACACTGAAAAGAAAATTAACTATTTAACAGATATGATTTGAAATACTTTATGTCATTCAATTTGTATAAATAAAAATATTAAAATATGCAAATTTTCTAACACATAGATTTATGAGAAAAATGTTATAAAAATGCACATTTTTTTAAAACTTGTACCATCTTTGTTTTATAAGGCACCAAATGAAAAAACACAGTTTCACATAGTAGATTCTGTGGATATCAACAGAAAGCATATGATTTCTTTTTCCAGTGACTTAGTGCCATTACAAGTTAGTAAGTTCCATATCTCCTAAGGGTTAACATCAAAGCACCCCTAAACGGAAACAAAACGTTTTATATCTACTGATATATATATGTTTAATATATCATATAAATAACTTTAGTATGGGCTCTAGAATTATTTTAATGTGAGCAGTTTAGTAGATAAAATGTGAAGTAAGTGGCATTAATAGATTGACAGGAAGGGAAATATGCCAAACTTGATAGCTTTGGAAATCACACTATTTTTTTGTACTTTACAAAGAATTACAAGTGTAAAAGACAGGAAATAAAACTGACATTTATTAACTTCTTATTTTGGAGAATGATAGATATTACTAAAGATCTACTTTATTATTGTATTACAATTTACAAGAAGTGATAAAATTTAGTTTTGCCATTTGAAATATAAAATAGGACAAGGAAACATTAGAGAAAGGCTATAAGTGAGGAATTGATAAAAGAATAAAATGTAAAACAATTTTCACTTGAACAGCAATTTACCTATGATGTATTGAAAGCTTAACATCAGGAATCAGTCACTTAGAAGATCTCAAAACCAGAGATAGGAGAGAAGAGCAGTTATAGATTTTCCTACAAGTCTACAGTTTGCACAGCTTTTGTGAAAAGGTGCTTTGTGTGGTGTCAAGCATGCATTGAAGTGGCTTAAATGGGAGATATAGGGTTCTCTTTCAAAGTCTCACTTGTGTGGTTTTAAAGAAGGTATAGATTAGTTCTGTGGAGAATCTACTTAAAGCTAGGGACTGAAAAATTGTGTATTTTGCAGGTGTAATTCTCTCTGGACTTCACAGGATTTTTCATACAGTACTGTTTGAATTTTAAGAAAATATTACCAGAAAAAATGGGAAAGATGGCATTTGAAAACTTTTCAGTTAATAGTCATGTAGCAGTTTCTATGGATTATATTGTTTAGCCTACCTTGGGTGAGTGAGATAATTCACAAACAAATCCGTTGATGTAAGCTTTAGGAGGAGCAGGAAGGATGGTAGATATTATATCCACATTTGCAAAAACACATTTTGTCATGCTTTACACTACGGTTTAGTGAGAATTCTTTTCACTGGATAAATGCAATTACTATCCCATGAAAATCACAGACTGTTGTGGAATGGGATTTAATCTCTGTGTTTATAGGCTCTCATGATTTAAACCAGAAGATGAAGAGAATAAAGACTTTAGATGTACTTCCTTGGGAATATTTCTTTGAGATTTTTTTTCCTGATCTTCATATCTGTTTGCTAAAGATTTAAGTATATCCTCATAAAACTCAAAAGCTTCTGCACAGCTGAGGAAATGAGCAATCGAAAGAAGGAGAATCCTGAGGAGTAGGAGAGAATCTCTGTTAGCTATATATTTAAGACAGAATTTATATCCAGATTATATAAAGAACTCATAAAACCCAGTCTCTCATGCTCATGTTCTCCAAGCTTGTTCCCCTGCACTCTTGTCAGCATCAGCTCTATTGTGCTGCCCATGTGAGGTACAGGGCCTGCTCCATTGAATGTTGCAGCTCATGACCAGTAGGTCAGCTTTCTCACATGCCACAGGTAGCAAGGAGTTATGGGGGAGGACATCTTTCTCTTGCCCTCACCACCACATGGCAGATGAGAGGTGCAGGCCAGCTCTCCCATTCTCATAACTTCAGAGCAGGCTCACCCATGCCCTTCACTATTGTGCTTCCAAAGTCAGGTACAGGGCCTGATTGCTGCAGCTGATGAAGGACAGAGCCAGTTCTTCCGTTCTCATGATCCAGGGTTCCTCTCTCCTACCAGCCAAGCTCCTCATCTACCCATTTGGTAGGGTAGTATGATTGAGTGCGAGATGGCCTCCACCCCTCCTCCACCCATCACTGCCTATGGCAGGTGGGAGAGCTGGCCATGAGGTCATGAAAGCTAGAGATCTGGTCCTCCCTCTAAGCAGCTCCATGTAACACTTTGGAGCATGGCCCTTGAACCTCGCCTGGGTAACACAGAGTTGGACGTGGCAGTATACATGTAGATGAGTGGTGTTGAGTATAATGGAGAACCCCTGGTCTGACCACCCCAGCAACTCCCCAGGCCTAGAAACAGGCCTATGATTTGGCCCATTCCAACATCTCTTCCACCCCATCTATAAACTGCTGGGGCATGTGAAGGGGCCAGTCCTGCAGTCCCAAAGTTGCAAGCTCTCCATGACACAGGACAACAACAGGACATCCAAGAGGAGTCCTAGTGACAGCTCAGTGTCAATAGTGTAGCCGAGAACCTCTGAGGCCTGGGATCAGACCAATGCCACATTGCAACAAATATTTGCAAGCAAAGATGTATGGGTTGAAGGGAATACTGTGTGACTCCTATGTCACATTACAGCTTCCATGATGAGATTTTTCTTTTAAATTTTATCTTGTTTTATTTTAGAGGAGGAGGTGTAAGGGCAGAAGGCAGATGCAAAGGGATGATAAAACGGGATCAAGATGCATGATGTGAAGCTTACTAAGAATCAATAAAAAGTAAAAGAAAAATCCACATGAAACACTAAGTTAAAAAACCCCTATGACTTATTAAAACAAAAAGCTATTGATCAAAAAGAGATTTCCCAAAAGAATAAATAAAAAATGAATAAAAATTATTCCCCAAAGTATTCATCATTTCTAAAAATTAGAGAAATGAAACCAATAATTTTAGCTTTTATTTTACCTCAGACAGAATAGATCAACAAGACAACCAATAACAAATGCCAGAGGAGATAAGTATAGTTCTCATCTCTCAACAAAGAAACTTGTTTGTAACAGCTAAAGACCATTAAAAAAAAAAAAACCCACATCAATCAAAATTCAAAAAACAAGCATTCATGTGGTGCCTAGCCCCAATTGATACATCTACAACCTAGCTCCTGTACGTAAGGGAAAATTGTGGAAGAAGGAACGGAAAGACTGTACAAAAAACATGATGTTTTCTGTGAGAGTGTGTCTCCTAGAAATTTCAAGGAAGTCACATTCATGAAATATCAAAATTATGTCTGCCTAAACAAGACTGATCAAGGACAATCTCAATAGGCATGTTAACATTGGGTGGGAAATCTCAGTGTCCCACCCAGAAACAATACTACTGATAACTAAGGACTGCTGAAATAGATAGATGATAAAGAGATAGAGAATAAAACTCTCCCAAGAATGAGACCCATAATTGGCTAGCCAATACCAAGTGGTCAGTCCTGATACCATATATATAAAGGCAACACTAAACAGACTCAATCAGTGGGTTTCGCTTATGCATTTATACATATATATGTATATTCATGTGTATGTGTGTGTGTGAAAATGACAAATGTAAGATGGACATTGATTTGAGAGGAAGCAAGAAGGGAGGTTCTGGAGGGAAGAAACTACAAAATGATATTTTTATACACTAATAAAAAAGATTTCAAAGGAAAAGAAAATAAATAAGCTTAGTTTCTTTTTTTTCTTTTTTTCTTTATTATGAATAAAGAAGTCACACTTTCTATCCTTGTATGTCCTTATTCAAGGTTCCTTCCCCCTCCTACCACATCAGGTCATTCTCTCTTCTCCACATCTCGCCACCCCGCCCCCCCCCCCAGCATGGGCAGGAGGTCCCAAGTTCCCCAGGTCCCAATATTGCTCAGTTCAGCCTCCACTCCTGGCAAATCCAGTTTTCTGCCCCCAACATCAAGACTGAGTCCGGTGTTCCTCTAGAAGGAGTGGGATCCAAGGTGTCAGTCCAAGGTGTTTCTGATCCCAAGCTGTTCAGTGGTTGTGGTTTGCAGCTTGGCCATGCTTTGTTTTTTTTCTTTTTTATTTAGAGTCCACTAATGAGTGAGTACATCCCCTGCTTGTCTTTCTGGGTTTGTGGTACCTCGCTCAGGAGGATATTCTCCAGGAACCTAGCATTTCCTTCCCTCTATACATAACAATTATTTCCTTAGTTCATTCTTCTTCCTCTTGAATTTCACCAGAGCAAGTGTGGTTCTCTTTCCTTGGGATCATTGGCCACTGGTCCACAAGGATGGAGAGAGCAGAAGCAGGAAACAGGTTTCAGATTGCTATGGATATGATTCAGGAGATGACTCCCATCAGACAACTCAACTTTATTCCAGAGTATATGGAATATATAGGTTTGGGAATGGTAGATGGGGAAATCACCTAATTTGCATTAAACAGCACACTCCTATCAAAAGGCTTCATATGTGGCAGTTGGGTCATATAGCAAAGCTCCTAGTACTGGTCCTGCATATAAGCAGCAGGGGAAATCTAGTTGGGAACTATGCCTAGAGTCCTGCTAGAGATCACGTAGGCATCCAGGCTTAGAGACAGTTTACAGATAAGGTTTGCCCTCAGGGCCTAGAGGCATTCTCCAAATTAGGGTAGATAAGAGCAGTCTTACTGGGGAGGGAGTTTCTCTGCCAGGTCATGATAGACTCTGAAGAACTAGGCCTCCCCAAAAGGGAACAGCACAAATCCAGGCGGCACTTTCACTATTCTGCATGAAAAACCCTGAGCTGTATTGCTCACTCAGTTCAGAAGATATCTTTGTAATTTTACCCAACAACAGGCTTTGAAAACTGTCTGTTAGGCTCCCTTCCTTTTGCTTCCTATAATACTCATTTCTGTTCTCTTTAAGTCCCTGGGAACAGCATCCACACAGCTGTCAGCATCCACCATGACATCACCAGTCATCTCTGCCTCTGTGTGGCTCATTCAACTTTTTTACCATCAAGTTCCAAAAGTAATGGCACTTAGTTGAGGTTTGGTTATGCAATCATCTCATTTCTAATGCCCAAGTTTCAAGGTTATCTTTTGTTAAGTAACAAGTTAAACTTGGTATCAGTTTATTTTACTCAGTAGTTTAGAATTTTTTATGTCTGTGTAGAGAAAGCTGTTTAAGGCCATCCAGGAGCAGGTATGGCCACCTGTAGTTAGAGATCTGGAGCAGTTTCATAATAACACATCATTTAGTGCTATTTTAACTCAAAATTTATTATTGTTCCATTCCATTTCCTTTTCATATGCATGAATTGCAATGCTGATAATAATAGGTAATACTTATTGGGAGTTTACTTTGTGATAGATGCATCGAGAAAATTTCTTCCTTGACTTTGAAGATCTGAAAGGTAGGGCAGGCTGTCTTCATTTTACATTTATGATTATTGCAGGTTAGTAAAGTAAACAATTTTTTTCCAGTCATGTGACTTCTTAGTGTAGACTTGGGATTTGAAAGCAAATAGTTTGTGAGCAGAGAATGTTAACTACTGTGTGTAGCTCAAATTTGGACTGTATTAAAAGAGACTCAGATTCAAATATCGGGGAAAGGCTGAAATATCAGAGAGCAGAAATACCACAGTCAAATCTCACTCAACTGTCTGTCTTCCAACTTCCTCAGCCTCACTCATGGTTGCTTCTGCCTGCACTGGTTTCCTATGCCACCTTATATACCTTTCTTGCTAGCTGTATCTCATCCAGGTCATGATCAAAGGTGTGAGCTACTCTATTTGGTAGTCAGTCTTGAACTCACAGTAACACAGAAAGTTCTGTCTTTGGAGTTATTGGATTAAGGGCATAGGTCACCACTCCCAGATTTTCCTTGTGCTGAAATTAAAAGTGTGTGCCATTGAAACCCAGCTGTTTGGCTTTGTACTCAAAGATCAAGACATTCCTGAGCTTTGTCTGCCTAGTTTTTGACTGGGTGTTGATCTCTGGATACTTCCGGTTTTAGTAAATATTTAACATGTCACCACAACTGTGTTAAACTTCTTTCTGTCTGTAGTTGTAAAATTCTTGAACCAAAGTCAAGTACAAATTAGACTATTACTTGTGTTATTACAATTTTGTTTCTTGCCAAAAAGAAATAATTTATTTATTTCTTTTCTTTGGCATAAAATAGTCTTGGCTGACAGTGTGTTTACCTGTATTTCAAGACAAAATAAAAGGCAAAGGTAGCATGAATAAGACAAATGAACTGCTAAGCACTTTGTAGTTGAGGTAGCCACAAAGAAGATTGAATTAGAGAGTAGACTGATAATTGTCTTTTCCTTTACCTAGATTCATTACAATCCAAGATTGCTTTTATCATATGCTGTACATCTACTAACAGCCAGATGCAGTAAAGAGTGAGAGACCTAAGTTTTTATATTTAAGCAGAAAGGATGGCCACTCAACAAAGGACTGGTATTTATTTGAAAATAATATGAATTGATTTATACAGGATTAGAATCCTGTCTTTGACTTTCACTTTTTATTTGATCCTACACTTATTTCTCAGTTACTCTAAATTTTAGTTTCTTCCCTTGGACATATAAAGATATTAGTAATATTTAGCTTGTGTGGCTAAGATAATAAAAATAAAATTATGCATATTGTCTTTATTTTAAGGTTTTATACATGAGAAACATAAGAATTTCATAGTTATTTATTTTAGTATATGCAAATGATTCAAGATTTGCTTTCAGAGAAGTCAGAGAGAAAGCAATTAATGTTGCCCTGCTTAAGATAGATATTAAAATGGAGTGCTTGAAAGATAGAGACTGTACCATCAGAAATAGATTTAGAATGAGAGATATAAGATGTGTAAAATACAAAATGAAGGTTTAGAATGATATGATTTGGCAACAATTGGATTTTGGCAGGGCAAACTGAATGGTTCTTCCATGTTCTCTTCCTCATCATTCTTTAATAGAAGAAATAGTTTACTTGGGTCTTAGAGTTTCAGAGGGTGAGTTGATGACCACCATGGAATTGAATGTAGCAGTAGACAGACCAGGAAGGAGCTGGGGCAGTAGTATCTGAGAATGTGATTCACAAACATGGATTAGAGTGAGAGCTAACTGGGAATGGTGTGGGTTTTTGAAATCTTAAAGCCCTTTCCCAGTGAATCTCTTTCAACAAAGCCACACTTTCTAACTCTTCCAAAATAATTTCACCAACTGGGGACTAAGTATTTAAATATATGAGTTGGAGGGAGTTATTCTCATTCAAACTATCACATTCTATTTTTTGACTTCTATAGGCTCTGGGCAATATCATAGTGCAAAATGCATTTACTCTAGTTTTAACTGTTTGCATAATCTTTTATTGTCTCAACAGTTTAAACGTAGAAAAGTCTCTTATGAGACATAAGGCAGCCTCCTAATTAACTCTCTTTAATACCAAAAAGCAAAGTATGTAATTCCAACATACAATGATACAGAATATACATTACCTTTCCAAAAGGAAGAAAACAGGATACAGTGATAAAATATTGGATCAAAGTAAGCCCTAAATGCAGCAGGGTAACTCCTAAATTCTGTAACTCTATGTCCAATGCCAAAAGGCTTAGATAGCTCTGCCCTTCCAGCTTTTTTGACTATAACATACTTCTTTCTCTTGGGGCTGGTCATCTTTCCTGAACTCAGCTTTCCTCAGGAGACATCCCATGGCTTTGACTTTTTTTAATTAATTTCAGGCTATTTGCATACTTGTTCAGAAATTATTTATTTACATATGTAATTCAAAGTGAAACTCATAATTAATCATAGATGAGAAATGGATTTTATTAAGATATTTTAATATGGTAAAATTGGTTATATGAGGATTATGATTTATTTTCTTTTGATGTGCGACATATTTCATGCTAATTGCCATTGAAATTGCTGCTGATACCAGTTAACTGGCTTGCTTTTTCTTGGCTGTGTGCATAATAAGCTGGTATATTCAATGAGAAAGGTCATTTACACCTAGTTTATCTACCAAATGATGCATAAATCTATGTAATTTGCATTGTATTGATAACTGCCATGTGCTGTTGAGAATATGGCAGTGGAAGTGGGGTTGTTTGTCTCCATCTGCCATTTCAGATCCAAACACACTTATCTCAGAGCTTTCCCCAAGATGCGCTGTACTGGGACAGGCTGGCCCTGATAACTTTGCTACTTAAGATTGAAGAGAACAACAAAAGAAAGTCAAAACATGTGTCCTTGAGAACAGCTAGTGGGTAAACCATTTCTACAGATGCTATTGTTGCTTATCCTGTGGTATAAAAATCCTTGTAGTGAGTGATGGGAGCTAGCAATTCAGCCACAGAAAGCTCAGACATGGTGGAGCTGCTCTCATCTGCAGCTCAGTCATGGAGAGAAAGCCCAGTTCAGAACTCCACCTGTATCTGAACTTCCCAGTCAATTTCTGCCCAGTAAGCTCCAGTGTGATGATGTTACCTTTGCTTTCAAATAACATACTCTAGTGACAGAGGTTGCATATTTTAAGTTTATTTAATGATGTTTTCTATCACTTGAGACTTATTTTTAATAATTGCCATTTATTCTCTTACTTTTTTGAACACATACTTAATAATCTATTCAAAACCCCGAATACAGCTGTCATAGACCATTCTCAATATTCCACTACCCAGATTTTACATAATTTGTTGAAGCATATAGAGATTGCTATTTTGTTCATTACAGATGTTAGGATTATAAGAAAAAATATTTAATAAGAGATATAATTTTCTATAGATTTGTCAGAAACAATTATAATATATACTGTTTATTTAAAAAAGTGTACTTAGCTAAGCTTTTACCTTTGAATCCTATATATTTGTTTGAATATTTTTTAGAAATTAGAGACAAAAAAATTTACTTCACATTTTCATGGGGGATGATGTCAATGACCTTTGAACCCAGAGTGTCATCACAATACAATAACACATAACATCATAACACACTCAATGTACATATTTCTTTCAATTCAAGTTATAATAGTAAAAATTAATATTAGCAGTTATATAATAGCTGCAATTGTGAGGTAATAAGAAAAGTTTATTTTATTATATTGATGAAGTCTTGCCATAGCTTAAAGTTAAATTATGATTGGCTGTTTATACAAAAGATGATGAATACAGATGAATATAAGAAAATTTATAACTTTAAAATTCTGTGAGTCTATATCCCTGATGAATATTTATGAGATTATTTAGAGTATAAAGTAAAAATTTATTCACCGAATATTGGGTAAATTCTGAGTGAAATAATTTCTCAAATTCAAAGGCTATCAGTCTAACACTCATGATAAACTGATTATTTTATTCTAACAGATTTTGCTTTCTGATTGTCTTTGCTATTCTTGATCATATTTGAAGGCACAGAATGATTATTTAAAAAATCTTTTATTTTGTTTAGTATATACTGAGTCCCCTAAGGAAAAGAAGCATTTATTTATTTTGATTAAAATTAAACAGTAGTTTTCATGTTATCATCAATAGCTTTTGAAATGTCTCTGGTCATAAACTTATTTTCTGAATATGGAGAGAAAACAGTGGAGCATTAATCATATGATTAAGGCCTCTATCTTTGAAAATATGTAGAATGTCCCTTAGACAAATCTGGTCCTGGATGAAGGCACCCAATCTATCTTTTCTTTGTTGTACTTGCTTCTAACAAGTAGAAAAGAACCAAGGTCTTAGTTCCAATCCACATTTGACTCTAAGATATGAAAATAAAACCTCAGCCTCATCATATATTAAAAAGAAAGGTGACTCAATAGTCAGTAGCGCTAAAGATATCTGTCCCCAAATCAAATAGACTGGAGCTATATGAAGAAGTCAATTCCATCTGGAGTTCAATCACACTTTCCCATATGGTTAATCACCAGCTGCTTATGAAAGGCAGTGTTGTCAAGGCTGGTGGGCCTGAAATTAGCTGTGCAGCTGCGTTTTGCCTTGCATGCAAACCTTGTAACAAGATGAGCAAGTCTGAAATCAAAGATAACTATGAATCTTGTACTCCCTTTTCCTTCCAAGGCTAGAAGTCTTATATTAATTTTGAATAAGTATCTCAATTTCCAAGGATGAATCTTTATAACTTCCTAAACTTCAGATTAAAGCTGGATGTATGCACCTACATGTGAGTAATAACCATATAAGTCCAAAGTCAGTAACTGGTGTAACTACACTTTTGAATTTTATTAACAGGACTCATTTTACTCTAATATATTCCTTCACCAAGTTAGTAGGTACAGAATTTTAAACTTTGTTTAAAATTCATCGGTATACTTTATATATTTTAGAAAATAATGACTTGGGCAGAATGGTTGCATCGGATTCCTGTGGGATGCTTCTGAATGAATGCCTTCAATTCAAAAGTTATTATTTGTGATGGTTATTTGTTCATTAATGCTTAGATACTTAAAAATATTTAGAACTTCTTAAATGATCATTTTTGAATGTATCAAAAATATCCTGATCTCACAGTTTTAACATTTTATTTTTAGTGTCATAAGCAATTTTAACTATAAATAGGAATAGAAACTGAACTATTATTCCATTTTAACCAAGCAGAAAATTGAATTTGGTATCTGGTGTATGTTACACAGTGACTATTTGGTTAGGGATATTGGACCTTGTTTCCTGTTCATTGAAGCATTATGAGAATTAACACATTCAGACATTTCCTTCTATATTTCTGATATTGAAATACCATTCCTTATTTTGTAGGGGAATCATTCTTATATTTAAACAGTGGCCTGGGTCTTTTTGTGGGGCTCTGTATGCACACTGACTGTGGTAGTATAGCCCATTTCTCTATATTGTCATTCATAATCAATGTTGATGTTTGTTGATTATATTTGAGAACACTTTCCTTTTAACAGCAAGCAATTACCTGTAAAAGAATTGAACTGAAATTGGTATGCATTCTGAAATAAGATTTTTTAAAATTATGGAATAGTAATTTAATGAGAAAATTTCACAAATCCTTGAGCCTACAACTGGATAATTTATATGCCAATATTTTTGATGGCATATATTTTACCTATTCCACCATTTGTGACATGTAAACAATATATTTTTATCATATACACTCCCAACTCTTCCTTTTTACCCCTATCAGAAATGCCTAACTCTTTCATGCTATCTTCTAGGTACTCCCTTCATGACCCACTTTGTCCAATGAGTGATGCATGCCTATTGGACTCATTGATCTGCTCTTGTGGAGGTAACAAGAACTGCAGTGAGCTCATGGATGTAATGGCCATGTTCTGTCCAGCAGGGAACATTTCACATCACCCCTTCATTATCCTCCAGTTCTTACATTCTTGGTGCCCTTCTTTCATAATCTTCATTAACTTTGGTATTGATGATAGAAGTCTTATTTAAGGCTAATCACTCAAGGGACATTTATTTTCAACACTTTGGCCTGTTTTGAGACTTTGCATTAAACTGTTGACCACAGCAGAGAGATACTTCTATTGAGGACAACACTAATCTCTGGGTATAAGTATAAATATTTAGAAGGCAATTTGGCAACATTCTGCTTAGTAAATCAATGGTGGTAGGATCCTACCTAGATTCTGTGATCTCCAAAACCATAGGACTTTTGACCAAGTTTATAGTAACAGTCATAAATAAGTCATGAAGGGAGTACCTATAAGATAGCATGAAAGAGTTAGGCATTCCTGGCAGGGGTAAAAAGTAGTAGGCCTCATTCAACCCCAAAGCCTTACCTCATAACTGCCATGTCACCACTGTTCCTGAGGGTACCTGTTTTCTGGCAGGCCATCAGAGTTATCTGCAGAGATACTACTGATGCCTTTTCTCTCCCAATGCCTTGCATATCACCTTTGGGCTCTATGAATGCTAGTCAGTAGAGGGGAAATTTTCAGGTCAGTTCCAACTTAATTTCTCTATTTCCTGCAACCAAAGTAAACAGTGATGTTTTAAGTGGCCATGGCACACTACTAATTGATTTATGAAATATATACAGAATATTAGAGAAGCAAACTTTAACAAAATTATGATAATGGAGTAATACTTTTTTAAAAAAAAATGAGAATAATTTGAAGTATGTTTTTAACACAGTTTAGGTAATTATATATATATTATAAATATATCAAATGCTTGTGATTTAACACAAGTGCTTGTTATATGAGTAAGGCATTTGATCAGAGGGTTTCCATATTCTAATTGTAAATTTTCAATTGTAATTTTATAAAGCTTGCTCTTATGAAGAAGTAGAAATGTTTTATGAAAGCCAGCTATAATATTTGTATGTATTTCCCTAACCCTAAACTGAATCCAACATGCTTTAAATAAAATTTGATATACCATAGCAATTGTATTTTGTAGTCATTGCCTTTACTTCTTTGATGGAACTGTTTTAAAGTGGTATTTAAAAATTTATAGGACACTGTCAATAGAACAAAACAACAGCCTACAGAATGGGAAAAGATTTTCACCAAATGATAAAAGGTGATAGAGGATTGATCTCTAAGATATATAAAGAACTCAAGAATCTAGAGCCCAAAACCTTGAATAACCTAATCAAAAAATGGAGTTCAGATCTAAAAAGGGAAATGTCAGCAGAAGAATTACAAACGGCTGAAAGGCACTTGAAAAAGTGCTCATCATCTTTGGCCATCAGAGAAATGCAAATGAAAACAACTTTGAGATACCACCTGAAACCTGTCAGATTGGCTAAGATAAAAAACACAGATGACAGCCTATGCTGGAGAGGATGCGGAGCAAGGGGAACACTACTCCATTGTTAGTGGGAGTGTAAGCTTGTTCAGCCACTCTGGAAAGCAGAAAACTGAGAATCAATCTCCCCAAGGATCCAGCAATACCACTTCTGGGTGTATACCCTAAGAACTCACAGTTGCACTGCAATGGCATTAGCTTAAATATGTTCATAGCAGCATTACTTTTAATAGCAAGAACCTGGAAACAACCTAGATGCCCCTCAACTGAAGAAGGGATTAACAAACTGTGGTACATCTACACAATAAAGTACTACTCAGCAGTAAGAAAAAAATGATATCCTAAAATTTGCAGGCAAATGGATGGATTTGGAGAATATCCTGAGCGAGGTATCACAAACCCAGAAAGATAAGCAGGGGATGTGTTCATTCATTAGTGGACTCTAAACAAACAAACAAACAAAAATACGGGGAGGGGAAGCAAAACATGCCTAAGCTGCAAACCACAACCACTAAACAGCTTGGGATCTGAAACACCTTGGACTGACCCCTTAGATTCCACTCCCCTTAGAGGAACACCTGACTCAGTCTTGATGTTGGGGGAGAAAACTGGATTTGCCAGGAGTGGAGGCTGAACTAAGCAATATTGTGACCTTGGGACCACCTGCCCATGGTGGAGGGATGGGGAGATGTGGAGAAGAGAGAATGACCTGATGTGGTGGGAGGGGGAAGGGACCTTGAATAAGGATATACAAGGATGGAAAATGTGACTACTTTATTCATAATAATAAAAAAATAAAAAAGGAAAAATTATTTTTTAAAGGTTTTTTTTTTAATTTTTATTTTGAGTTTGGTTGTTTGGTCTATATGGATGTTGTTCAGCAAGTGTGTTCCTGATACCTTTTAAAACCAAAGAAGCCATCAGATATCCTGCAACTGAAGTTCCAGAGGATTGTTTGTAGCCACCACACCACAGCAGACCTGGGAAATTTCGTAGTTCTCAGCAGGAGCAACAATGTTCTAAATTGCATAGCCATCGGTCATACCCTGAATAATGTATTTCTAAATAGCATGTTAAAAGTAACTGTGATAAGAACCCCTTTGAGTGTGAGAGAATGGGATGGAGGGGCAACAGAGAGTAAAGAAGTGGATCTCCTGTTAGAGAAAGCCATTGTGGAATTGAGAGAAACCTGATGCTAGGAATAGCCAAGAAACCACAGGATGAGCCCCACCTAATAGTAGAGATGGTGACTAAACTGGATTTCCCTATTATTATATAAATGGCAACCCTAATTGCCATTACTGAGCCTTCATCTAGCAGCTGATAAAGGCAGATGCAGAGATTTATAACTAAACAGTCTGAGCTACTGGTTCAGCTGGAGAGACAGAGGAGAGATTGCGTGAACAAAGGGTACAGGATTATAATGGGGAGACCCATGAAGTAGGCACTTCCATCCTTTTAGGGTTTGCAGATTCTGAAATAACAGTTCACTAACCGTTATGGAAGAAATCTGAAGTCTCTGAACAGTAGATGAAAGTTGAAAGGTGTATGCAGTTTCTGGAGCCTCTTGCAATCAGCCAGAGTCTGTCCTGGATCCATGAACTGGCTCCTTCTATCCCTGCCTAGTAGAAAAAAAATTCTTTCTCATTCTCAGTATTGACACTTGGGGGAGGAACTTGGTCCTACCTCAACTGGATATATCAGACCAAATTGACTAACCTTGGAATTCCTTGCCCTTTCTGTAGTATAGTGAAATTATGTGTTACATTTTAAATAATTGTCCCATCTATGGGTTTAAAAAAAAGAAGCTGATTGACTGAAGGCAGACAGGAAGTGTGGGTGGAGCTACCAGACTGAGAAACATCTCAGAGCAGAGCAGACATGCTAGAGAGCTGCCACAGAAATGCAACAGAGGCACGAGGAGGAGACAGCAGCAGACACAGAGGAAAGAAGCTGAAATGCTGCTCTGAGAAAATGTACTGAGCCACATGGCTGAACAAGATGGGTTGAGTTCAGATGAAGGAGTTAGCAAGTTATATGCCAGCTCCCTAGATCAATCATTGGAAAAATAATTTAAGTGTCTGTGATTCTGTGGGACTGTGTGTGTTTCTGTGGGACGGTGGGTCTGAACCTTGAGGATAGGCCGAAAAGGCTGGCCAGAAACCTTTTACAACACTGAACTACAGACATACTCAGTGCTAGAAATTCTGACATGTTATAGAATGATCAGATTACAGGAAGCAGTACACTGTAGGAGGCTTTTGAACTGTCATAATTGAGTTTTATGTTTAGTATATAATCTTTGGCAGAGATGGGATAAAAAAGGTAGAATATGTAGAGAAACACATTTGATATACATAAAAAATGTTAACATTTTATGTACATTATAAACAGAAAACTCACATTATATATTTCTTATGGGTTATAATTAGAGAATACAAAATAACTACAGAATGTTAGATAATAAACTTCTAGCAACAGTTGGACAAAGTTGGATGCAGGTTATAAGTTGTCAGGGAAATGAGTTTGGAGAATGTTTTCAAAAAAGATTCTGCTTTTGCTTACAGTACTTTATGTCTTATAAGAATAAAATAATAAAAACGCAGCAGAATATTTAACAGTTTATCTAGAAGGTAAAATTATGATGTTTAATGTACTATTGTTTAAACTTATCTAAAATACAAAAGGTTTTTCCAAAGCATGAAATATGTGAAGGTACTGGAAAGATGTCCTCTGTTTCGAGAAGAATTTATAAACTATAAAGTAACAAGTGTATGAAAAGGAGAAGATAGGAGCTCAATAAAGGAAAGTAATAATCTTTATCAGGCATTATGTACTATCGCATATGGATCATATTCTGATCTTTGTATTACCAGCATGCTGAGCAGTAGCATAAGCTCAACTGCCTGTATTATAGCAGTATTGAGTGAGTGACATCATGCATAGGAGGCTCAACAGTATGTTCTGGTCTGATCTGAGATTGGAAATCAAAGAGATTTGATTTGCTAAAAAAAGTAACATGCAGATTTCTAGTTGCTGCTATAAACACATAATCTAATTCAATAAGATTTACGTGTCATGCCATGATCTGTGCATCCAGACCAAAGAAACAGAGAACAATGAAAAAAAGTGGTTAGTTAAATAAGGGTAAATGAGTAAGAGTCATAAAGGATCATTGACTCATTTGAAATCTTTGTATTTATTCTTCCCACAAAACCTGACTATTATTCTTTAGTAACTAAACCTAGAGGAAGCATGCCCTGTTAAAATGTATTCTTATAATATCATTTTCTGGATATACATAGAGTAACTTAAAAAGAAAGTGAAAATTTCAATGACATTCTAAACTAAGCAAATCATACCCAGTAGTTCACTCTGCAAAACTTATTTGAATAAATTTACAGAGTAGTTTTTATTGTTTATTATTATTTATTATTATTATTTATTATTATTAATGCATTTTTAAAAAAATAGAGTCTCACTTGATACGTTAAGCTGGCTTATAATGCAAACTGTAGCAAGACTGGTTTTGACCTTGAGGTAATGCTTCTTCCTCAGCCTTCCTTGAGGGATGAAGAGTGTAAGCTGATTGCTTCCTATTGAGAACCATTGATTTATGAAATTGCAAATTCTGGCAGATAATTTATATGAATGAAACATTATAATTTTGTAATCTTAAAGTCCTCAATTATAAATGCATTTTAGAAGAAAAGACATCCTGTGGAATCAACTATTTTTCAAAAAAGACAAGCCATGCTAGAACCAAATATTTGTAAGACACATCTGATGAAGCACTCTTCTAAGTGTGCTTCTTAAGGGTGCTTCTAAGAGAGGACTCTTAATATTTACTACTATTACTGCTAACAATACTATCAGTAATGAAGAAGGGAGGAGGAGGAGAAAAAGAAATAAATATTTGCAAACACATCACAAAAGGATATAAGCAGATGCGAAATTAGCATAAGAAGAGATGTCTTAAAACATTCATCATTAAAAACCTACAAGTTAAAACAGCAATGAAGTTTTTCTAAATCCATATCAGAGTGGCCAAACTTTATAACTCTGACAAAACTAAATGTTGGCCAGAATTTGGAGTAACAGGGATACTTATTTATTGCTGGTAAGAATGAATAATGACAAGCTATTCGAAAGACAGACTGCTTGTTTCTGACAAACCTATACATATTTTTATTATAAGATCCAGTAAACACATTCCAAAGGATTCTAAGACTCATGTCCAAATAAAACCCTGCACATGGCTGTTTGTAGTAGTTCAATTCATAATTGTCAAACTTGGAAGCAACCAAGATGTCCTTCAGCAGATAAATGGATAAGTAAGTGGTTATATATGTGGATAAGAAATAATTCAATGCTGAAAAGAAATGAACTATCAAGTTACCGAGAGCCTTCAATATATATTACTAAGTTAAAAGCCAATCTGTGAAAGGCTCATAGTCCATGAATCCAAGGAATTGTAGAACACAATAAAACACTGGAAATGTCAGTGGTTTTTAGTGCTAAGGAAAAAAGGATAAAGAAGCAGAAGGTACCAGATAGTAAGGGTAGAGAAACTACTGAGTATGATAGTATAATGCTAATAAATGCAATTATACTTTATCTACAAGGATAAAATATTCTACATTTAACTAGCCATGTTAAAAATTTTATAGTTTGAATAATATGCTACAAAATGATACATACATACATACATACATACATACATACCATACACACATGATAACTGTGCGGGTGAATCTTGCTAATGTGGGATATTTAATATATGTGAAGGTAAGAGGTATGTGGAAACTCTGAATTATTTGGTCAAATTTGCTATAAGCATAAAACAACTGTAAAAATTCCCAATAAATATTGGTCTATTTAAAATTTTAATTGCGCCTTACTGTAAGTTTGACATTCTGTTTTTGTTGGGCAAAAAGGTAAGTAAACAGTTTAATTCAGTTGTAAACAGTGATTCCCACAATGTGATAGTCATTGCAATCAAACAGAAGAAAATTTCACTTCATGGTCAATGAAGCAACAGCTTTTAACTAAGCTTTAATGGTTAACTTTCTGGGAGTCAAAGCACATATTGAAATATGATTATGAGTTTTTCAGTTGACATGGTGCCAGCAAAGCCAGTGAATCCATTAAAATGTGAAGAACCAGTGCTATAATGAGATAGGAGTGGTAAGCTTTCTGAATTTCATCCACTGGACTGCTACCATCAAACTAATTATGACATTAAAAGGCAATGGGTACATTTTAAATTGTATTTTCTCTTTGACATTTTCATATATGCATGCCCACAGTGCACTTAGATTATTCTTTCTCTTATGTCCTTGTCACCTCTATCAATCCACTCTCTATGTTCCTTCTCCATATTTATGCTATTTCTGTTTTGAGACCCAGTGAGTTCAGCCTGGTGGACTCAACAAGGGGTTACTCAACTGATGACTGTAAGCGGCATTTTCTTGTCTCATAGATGCTCTCAAATAATCACTCAGAGGCTTAATATAAATTATAAATGCTCAGTCATTAGCTCAGGCTTATTACTAACTAGCTCTTAAAACAAATTAATTTTTATTAAACTATGTATTGCCACATGGATCATGGATTTACCTGTCCTCCATCATGTCTTGCATCCTCTGTCTTTCCAGGTGACTCCTTTGACTCTGCTCTTCTTCCTCCCAAAATTCTCATCTTAGCTCTTACCTATGCTTCTTGCCTGGTTCAGCCAATAAGCTCTTTATTAATAAATGACAGTAATACATATTTACAGTATACAGAGGATTATTCCACAGCATTGAGAGTGACTCTCCATTTCTCCCAGTAGTGTCATCATTGGCCCCCAGGTCATTGGTTGAGGATGGCCTCTGGAGTCCCTCACTCATCCATGGCAGCCAGGCCCATTCTTGGGCAGGGTCCGTGTAGGGTCAGGTGTATTGAATTCATGATTGGAATGACTGTATATCTAAACGATGACACTCCATAAACATTATTATAGTTCTTTATTTTTTAGAGTTTTCTTTATTTTATTTTATTTATAAAATAAAGTCTTTTTTATCCATGTATCTCTTTGCTCCTCCTCCCTTTCCCCTCCCAACCACTCCTATCAGCCTTCAGCCTCCCTTCTCTCCACCCCCACCCCCTCCCTCAAAAGGGTAAGAAGTCCCAAGGTGGATCAGTTCAGCATCCACTCCAGGCAAGTCTGATTTACTAATTCTAATATCAAGACTGGGTTAGGTGTTTCTCTGGTGGGAGTAGGCTCATTATTGTAATTCTTACAGTCTTTTAGGCCCCTCTTCTGCATTGTTCTTTGAGTCTTATGGAGAGTGGTATAAATGTCTTGCTTATGCCTGGATACTCAGCCATCACTTATTCTCACTTCAGTATCTTAAGCCATAGAGTCATACTATTTCGTTTTGGTGTGGCCAACCAAGAAAAATGGCAGGAATCTGTATTTTCTGATGGGGTGGATTATCTAGGACTTCCTTGACCAATAACTTGAAAGAAGGGATCTCATACTTGGAACTGGGATTTTTGGTTCATATCCTATGACATCTAGAAATAAGTTTGTCTATCATTTCAGGACATTGCTCTTTAAATTATAAATAGATGTTTTGAAATTATATTTTTTAAAATTGGATTACAAGATAATAGGTTCCTATGTTTTTTATTTTATTGAAGTTTTATTTTTCTGACAATTTACAACAGTCTCTGTAGTGTTAATTACTTTATGTACATTAAATATTAACTTGTAGGTCCAGAAAGATTAATATCACATGTACTCATTTACCTATGAAGATTATTTTTTAATCTTAGATATGTGTGTTTTATTATGAATATTTGTAGAAGTTAGATAGCTTGTTAGGAGACAGAGAGAATGAGTGGATCTTCTATGGAAGGGGACATAGAATATCATATTATAAAAGGATAAAGGAAAAATTCAAATTTCTATTTATGATTTTATACAGCATATTTCCAGAGACCTCATAATTCTCAAAATTAGCATCTACCAATTTATTCTAGACCCTTTGTATGATTTTTCTGTTCCCATTCCCATTGAGGAAGTGTCTAAGACAATGGATTCTGTTTTCCCTAATGTTGCACCTTCAACCCAGCATTCATTTATAAATTCCCAGAACAAAACAGTATTACATTTAGCTGTAATCTTGACTTGTTTTCATGCTGTAATTTACCATGTTGTCATAATCAGGGTAGGAGTAATTGAAAAACAACCCCTCTGTGGCCTTCAGTCTCATGGTATTTTAGTACAAAACTTGGGAAATTTATAACTATAGAGAGCATTCTGGGTGTCATCAATCTCTAGTGTAGCAGGAAAATGTTTTAGGCATACATTATTTAGTCTGGTTTGTAGTCTAACAGATTTTTAAAAAGAGTCATAGAAATGATGCTTTTCAAGAAGCAAGAGATACTAAGCTTGAGCTTTAGGAGTTCAGGAGAGGTAAAACATCACTGCTTCATGTAGAGCAGCACCAAAATAATAATAGATATGAATTGGTGATGACCTGAGACTACTGGGCAACTTGCGTACTCAGGAGGCAAGGCTGGACAGATGGGGTACTTGAATCTTTGAGAGGCAAGATAATGGATGATTTCTGAATATCAAAATTTGAGGTTTGATCATTGTTCGATTTTGACTGTGCTTTGTTTTGATTGTAACTGTTCCCTGATTCTTGACTCCTGGAATGAAAAAGCATTTAACTTATTTGTAATTTTACAGGAGCCCAAAGTAAAGAGTCTTTGTATTTTTAAAGAGATCTTGAACTTTTAAAATGTTGACTTTTTAAGGAATGTGAGACTTTTTAAATTGTATTTTAAATTATAGTGCTAACGTGAAGTAAATGATGTATTTGTGTTAAAGTTGACAAGTGATGAAATGTAATAGTTAGCTTAAGTTTCCAAGTTCATACATTTGGTAAGGGAGACAGAAGTGGAGGTATTGCTTCCGTTAGACTGGTTTGCAGGAAGTACAATTACAAGGTAGGTAAGCCTGGTAGTATAAGAAGAGTAACTGAAAGTGAGCCTCGAAGTAAGCTAGCAACATCATATTCATGTGGTCTCAGTTTCAGTTTCTGCCTCTAGGTTCCCATCCTGAGTTCCTATCTTGGCTTTTCTTGATGATAGATTGTAACTTGTAAGATAAAATAGACTCTTTCCTACCCAAGTTGTTTTGGTCAGTATTTTCTTATGGGCAAAAGAGTAAAAAAGCATTGCCATAAAGCAAAAAGGTCAATTATTAGGTACTGGTTTATCAATTCACTTAGTGATCATCATCTTCTTCCTCTTCTTCTTTTTCTCTTTCTTCTTCTTCCTCCTCTGTCTCCTCCTCTTCTCCCTCTCTTTCTTTCATTTTTTTTTTTTACATCCTGACCTCAGTTTCCTCTTCCTCCTCCAGTACCTCCTTACTACCCCCTCCTTGCTGTCCACTCTTCCCCTGTTTCTATTCAGAAGAGAGAAGGCCTTCCATGTATCTGGACAAAACATGGTATTTCAAGTTGTAACAAGACCCTTTAATAAGTAACAATCTTTCCTTATCAGTTACCTATAAGACACTTAATCTCAGTGTCTGGGTTTCTGTTCCACGTTGGATGCCTTTATATTATGATAATATTAGCACCCAACTTATAAAGAAAAATTATTATTATTCAAGAGTTCAAAGGAGATAACTTACTAATACAAAGCAAATTAAACTGTTGTGTAGTTCCTGGAAAGGCTGTGCTGGTTCCACACAGCTTCACTCAGTGGGTCAGGTCCTCAATCCAAAGTTTCAAGACAGAGAAGGGCTCTGTGTACATGGGCCCTAATCTTAAACTGGCCTTCCATCCAGGCCTCAAATACTGTCTCCCCAAGGCCATGTGATTCCCAGGTCTATGCTGCTCTAGAGGCCATGCCTCTGAGTCAAGATGATAGTACCTACTCTCTACTACACTCATGTTTTCATTTCTAGTCCTCCCCTTCAGTCTCTTTTATTTCCCCTTCCCAGGGAAATCCAATCGTCTCTCTTAGTTGTTTTTTCTTAAAGTACTGCTAATGACACAGAGAAATAGCTAAAACAATGGGCCTTTGCTCTTAATAACCTTCTGACTGACACATACACTTTAGTAAAATCTTTCTCATTTGCTCAGTTCTCTTTGTAGCTTTAGATTGTAAAATAAATAAAAATATAAATTGAAACTGGGACCAAGAGATTACCTTCTGTCTACCATTGACATCTCTTCTTTTCTACTTTCACTGGCACTAGGATTCTTATCCCAAAAGATTTCTAAAATAGAACACATACAAAAAAAAAAAAACAGAATTAAATTTCAAATCTGGCTGTTATTTGACTATTTAGATTTTATTCACACATCATAGGCCATTGCCTATTAAATCTGTAAGGGAGGTAACCCTGAGGCTGTTTGTTTGTTTGTTTGTTTGGCTTAGGTGAAGTCTTTTCTGGAGTAGATCTGGCTGAAACCATAATAATTAAGGGTGGGCTAGGACAGAGTAAAGCTGAATGTTTCATTGAGACTATGTGATGGACCATGGTTCCTTTAAAGTAGCTAGTGTTTTCAGAGTGTGGAAAGCTGTCATTGGGATGGAGTTACAAATAAAGTTGAGTCAATACTAAGGAACCAAAATTATCTATGAAGGCAGGAAGAGAGGTATGGTGTTTTAGTGTCCTAGCTACATGTATTAAGAAAGTCAAGAATGAAAGCTGAGAGAGAGGTTTGAGAGCCCCCCCAATCAAAAGGCAGATTTAGAGTTAGATAATTTTTTTTCTTTTTTCTTTTTCTTTTTTTTTTTACTCTAGATGCCAGTGGAAGCTCTGGGCTCATGAGGATGTTGGGAAAAATAAGAATGGGTCAAAGCATAAGTCCTTGTCATCATAGAAGCTGTTAATTGGAGATCATTGTCCTTAGAATCACAGAACTTCCTTTAGTAGAGTAACGATTAGTCCCAGTTGTTCCCTCAGGTCAGTTTATCTTTGCTTAATATATTTTTCTTGAACATGTTGTCTTAACCAGGCTGCAAAAACGGAGTTTCTTGATATGAGAATGGGTACATGTTGTGAGAACATGATAACACAAATGATTAAAGAAATTGCTATTATCTAGATAGGGTATATAAAAAATATACTGAAAATCAACTAAACAGCAAAGTTTTGTTTTAGAGTATCTGAAATGTAAAAAATTTATAGCTATTCTAAATAGTTTATATAGTTTAGATTTAGATAGTCCCGCATACAATATGCTAGGGCCTGTGCATTTGTTCGATAACTGAATGTTTTAGTCAGTAGATTGTTTTTAAACAAGATGTTTTCTCATGATGCTATTTATGTCAATGATTAATCCAATGTGGTGCCTGAATTTCAAGGTCTGTTTCCTTTCCAGCTAAAGTGATAAACACCAATAGTCAAGCACTAACACCTTAATTATAAACACCAATGTCTAATATTATACAGATTCTGTTCTGCTGACTGCTTTCAGTTTAGTGGATTTTAGCAGTTGAAATAAGCTATCTAAAAAACGAATAAGTGGTACAGCCTGCAATATCCATTAACATTATTGTCTCCATAGAATTAAACCAAGTCTCTTCAAAGACTCATTCAGAGTTGAAAGGCCTCTATACTCAAGTGAACATTTGCTGCTTTGGACTTGACTATGTGCTCACTGGACACTTATTATAATCTTAATTCTTTTTAGTGTCCATTGTCAGCAGAGAGTATCACATTTACATCTTAAGCTTTCGGGAGCTGAGTGCAGTCATCTTCCTGTTTGGAGTTAATCAGCCCCAAACATCACTATTTCCAGGTAATAACTAAACAATGTAAGACCAGAAAGACAGTGACCAGAGGGAAAATAATTTTTTGAGATAAGGTATTTATTCAACAGAGTGCATGATTCATACTTTAAAAATAAATTATTACGTAGAAGACAAATCAAAGCATATTAATTGAAATTCATAAATTTAGGGCATAGTTTTAGAGAAAAGATAATTCCTAGGGGCTAGAGGAATATCTAGAGAGTATTATATTTTCACTATAATATTCCTGAGGTAACAACCTTTTTATAAAATTGTAAAACATCTTAGGAATTTTTTCATCTACTATCAAAACAGTAACAAACTAATGAAGGTAGCAATCTTTCCTGTCAAAAAAACATAAATATTCTTGATGAATTTCACAAAAATGTAAAAGGACTGTTTTGATCTATTTACACACCAAAACAAACAAACAAAATTAACTAAGTAACTAACTCATTAACTAACAACCTACCCCCCAATAGTAAAAGAATGTTCTCTGCATTTATCATTAGAAATGGAAGTGAATGCCTCTGAGTTTCAAGGAGTTCAGGGAAAACTAAGTTTACTCTTTATCAAAATTGCTTATTGAATTAGTGTATGAATTCTGTGCTTTGTAAATGGCATTTCTCCTATAATGTGCTTTTGTCAGTCTCCCTCTTTGTGCTCCTCCATCATCCCTTGCTCTTTATTGCTCCTTCCATTTCTCCTCCAGTAGCCCCCTTATGTTTGCATGCTACATCTATTGATTTACCCTCTTTCTTTATCTTCCCATCTTTTACAATATCTTCTTTCCTTTTTATAGTTGCTTGTCTAGTTTCATGCCTTAAAAATCCTCCCATATATCTATAGATAAATAAATACACATCTTTTAGAGTCAGATTTATTTCACTCAACACACTGATTTTTCAGTTTCATATGTGCTCCTGAAAGTAATGTGTGTTTGTATCATATTTTTCAAATACATTCATCCGTTGATAGCTACACATGATAGGTTGGTTTCATTACTTAGTTATTAGGAATAAAACATAGCAATAAATATAGAGATGAAAGTTTGTTTGCAGTAGGATTTGAAATCTATTGGGTATTCACCAAGGAATAATACAGGTGGGTTATATGATAATTTTAATTTTTAATCATTACAATATTTCTAGTGCTCAGAATTGTTAGGGCTGAGTGAAAAACAATGTCTTGGAAAGGCTCCTGGGTCAAAGAATATAATCTCTTGAGACTTAATTGTATCATGATCACTCTGAGTTCATTAAGTGATTAATATCAAGCCAGGCAATGGTGGCACATGTCTTTAATCTAAGGACTTGGGAGGCAGAGCAAGTGAATCTCTGTGAGTTCAAGGCCAACATGATTTACAGAGCTAGTTTACAGAGTTCCAGGACAGCCAAGGTCACACAGAAAAATCCTGTCTCAAAAAAACAAAAATTAGTAAGTAAATAAATAAATAAGTAAAAAAGATTAATACCTTAATAAATTCTCAGATGGATGAACTATTAGTAGTTGGAGCCCTACAGGAGCAACATGTCTTTGAAAACTATATATTTTCCTTCTATCACATTCTCCATCTTTCTTTCCTGACTACCAGAAGATGAACAACTGCTCTATCTTGCCTTTCTAGCTATTATGGTCTGTGTTGCCATAACTCCAAACGAATAGATCCAGAAAATTTTGACTTTAAATCTGTGAAACCACAAGACCAAACAAGCCTGTTCTTTTTAGCTACTTTTCTCAGTTATTTTTTTTTATGGTGGCTAAAGTATGATAATACAGATGGCCTCCTAGAAACTTTAAATTAGGTGCTTTTTTTCTTAACAATTTCGCCAGAATATTATTTTGGGCTTATAGTAATAGCACAATATAAAGAGACATTAATTCAATACTGTGTATAAGAAACATGGAGGTACAGAAGGGAATATGAATATTTGCCTAAGATCACAAAACTAAAATGTGTATAAATTAAGACATGACCTAAAATTTCTTTACTTAGAACTCATACAAATTCAACTCAACTCCAGTATGTAGAGCTAGCTGTGATGGCATAACTCTAAGAATAATGAGAAAGACTCTAGATGGAAGATATAAAAGTATAAACCAATAGTAATTTAAAGTGAGTTGTTATGACTTTAATGTGACTGAAGTATAGAGATAATGGGCTTTGGCAAAGACAAAAATATGGGGTTATATTAATACAGGAAACAAAAAAATATAAATACAAAAGTAATATTTTTGGGTTGTAGTGAAATAGTAAAACCAGAAAGGATAGGCTAGAAACAAATGTCAAATTGAGAATTTCAAAGTTGTAGTAGAATTCATACTAGAATGAGGGCTTGGAATATGATTTAGCAGAAAAGAAATCAGAAGTAGATAGAACAAAATATTCCAGAGACATTTCAATGGCAGACTTGAAAAATCTTTGGCGGGGACCGAGTGCTGTCTGCAGAATCCCAGCACACTCTGGAGCAGGGGCAGGTAAACTCTGCCCCTAACCACATCCACAGCTCCTGCTGAGGGAACTAGCATGGCTCCCGCCACGACCTCGAACTGAGCGAACCAACTACAGGGGGCTCTGAAGGGCAGATTCAGACCCCGCCAGAGGTGAGGAGGGGACACCAGGCCTCAGTGCCACCCTGGGAGGGAGAGTTGAGCTCCCATTGCTTCCGGTTCCACTCCCGGGACCGAGCACTGTCTGCAGAATCCCAGTGCACTCTGGAGCAGGGGCAGGTAAACTCTGCCCCTGACCACATCCACAGCTCCTGCTGAGGGAACTAGCACTGCTCCCGCCACGACATCGAAATGAGCGAACCAACTACAGGGGTCTCTGAAGGGCAGATCCAGACCCCGCCCAGAGCTCCTGCTGAGGGAATTTGCACGGCTCCCACCACGACCTCGAACGAGCGAAACAACAACTGCAGGGGTCTCTGAAAGACAGAATCAGACCCTGACCAGAGAGGTGACAGGAGGCACACAAACCCGAGTGCCACAACTGACCAGGACCCATCTAATTGTGAACCACTGAAGCCATGGGCAAACATCAGTGCAAAAAATTACATAATAATGCAAAGGACAACACAGTAACTCCAGTAGAGAGTGGCAATCTTACAAATACAAGACCTGAACTGAGCAATGAAGTGGAAACAGAAGGAAGCAACAACAAAAATTCCTTTTTGATGATCATCGAAGCTCTCAAAGAAGATATGAAAAAAAGCCTTAAAGAAATCGAAGAAAATACAAACAAAAATTGGAAGAGATGAATAAATCTATGAAAGAAACATGCCAAGAACTAAAAGCTGAAATAAAAGCTGAAATAGAAGCAATAAAAAAGGTGCAAAATGAGGCAAAAATGGAAATAGAAAACCTGAAGAAAAAAGCTGGAACTACAGATACAAGCATAACAAACAGAGTTCAAGAGATGGAAGATAGAATCTCTGAAGTGGAAGACTCAGTAGCTCAAATAGATACATCAGTCAAAGAAAATAGTAAAACTAAAAAAGCCATAACTCAAAATGTTCAGGAAATCTGGGACACCATGAAAAGACCTA
>PVIH01011873.1:0-66664 GCA_004025045.1 Sigmodon hispidus | reverse complement strand
TGTATATCCTTATTCAAGGTCTCTTCCCCCTCCCAACACATCTGGTCATTTTTTCCTCTGCAACTCCCCATCCCCTCCCTGGGCAGGGAGCAGACAGTCCTATGGTCCCCCTGACCCAATAATGCTTAGATCAGTCTCCAATTCTGGCCAAATCCAGTTCTTTCCCCCCTCCCTCAAGAGTGAGTCAGGTGTTCCTCTATCACCTGGATTTCTTACATGTCTCTTCGGGGGTCAGATGGAGACTGACTAACTCCACCCTCCTTCTACCTGTCTGTCCTCTGATCCTCCACCCACTTCTACGGTGCTCCACATAGGCCAAAACAGCTCCTTTATTTTCAGCATACAGAGAACATTTCCACCACAAGATACTGCTGTCATCTTCAATTCGGATTTCAGATGAGGAAACCAAGGACCAGATGGGTTTGTAGCTGCCTCGGGTTACATGGTTTGAAAATGGGAAGCCAGGATCCAAATTCAGTTCTTCTGGCCCCAGAAACTGTGAAGGGATTTGGAGGGACTGGTTTACTGTTGCTTGCAGCAGCTGAGGAGTTAAGCATAACACGCTCATGCAGGAGAGGACACCATTGGGTTACAAGGCAGGGGAGTATAGGGCTGGATCTTGGGGTCAAATGATGCCATTGAGGTCCCGTTGTCTGGATGTCTCTCTTTGAGGCACATTTACCCCCAGTTTTCTCTCCTGCTTTCATGGTGGGAAGGAGGGGACGCATGAACACAGCTTAGGAACAGCTCAAAGACTTAGAGCTGAGAGGCTCAGGGGAAGCTGAAATATATTCAGCATTGCTTGCTAGGGTTCTGCCCTGGGACAAGGCAGTGCCAACCCAGATTGACACTTTTTCTAATCCATCTGCCAGAAGCCATCCAGACCTAATAACACACCATCTATCCATCTACCTATTTATCCACCTATCCACCCATCCACCAGCCCACCCATCTACCCATTCATCTGTCTACTTATCCACCCACTCATCCAACCACCAACCTGTCCATCCATCTACCCACTGATTCATTCATCTATTAAATAAATACCTCCCAGCCCTCACTACAAGCTCAGCACTATTCTAGGTCCCTTGATTAATGACTCCAGTGAACCAGGTAAACAAAATTCCTGCCTCATGGTGCTCACATGCTTGTGGAATATGATCATTTGAGAAATCCAAGAGCTTTTAAGGCCAAGGAGAGACATATGAAGAAGCAGTGGCCTTTTCCCCCGTCCAAAATACCCAGCCCCCTTCCTCTCTCCCTCCCAGCAGAGCCTGGCAGCCAGCCCTAACCCTTCCTTCATTGGCCATCTGTAGAAAGGTCACCCAGGCTATGGGAGAAACATGTGCCAATGTATTGATAGCCAGGCCACAGCCCTGCTGGGCAGCTTTGCTAATTACAGTGACGAATGGGTTTAATTTACTTTGAAAGAATAATATGGATCACTCCATTGGCACAGATTAACTCTGGAGTCTGCTCCTTCCTCCCCACACAGGTGTCCACCAAAGCTCTAGCAATCTCCTTATCACTGCTTGGCACCCTCGAGCCCAGACGTCTTACACTAGCCTTGGAGAAAGTAGTGGTTCTTGAAGGGATGGTTTTTGCTTTGTTGCTCATTGCTATGCTTGCCCCAGTAGGCTGCCAGCTGGTTGTCCACTCTAGGGAGCTGACCATGGTAGTGCCATGTGAAGACAGGCATGTTGGGATCGGCTGTGTTTTTGCTTGCTCTCCTCGTGAGGATAAAGGACTCAGCCTGTCAATCCTTTAGTCCAATTAGGACAGGACAATGACAGATGATGCACAAGAGGACCTGCAGCCAGGAGAGAGGGCAAACACATCTTGGAGAGGGACTGAGTTAGAGAACCTGATGTCACCCTGGGGACAACGGCTTCAACCTTGACATTAGTTGTCTACAATGATGGCTGGTTCAATCTTGTTTGGCTTCAATCCCTCTGCCTATAATTCAGGAGGCCTGAACAAGCTGAAGACTTCTGGTTCTGACATTCAGCATCTAATTCCTGCCTTAGGGTCAACCTGGAGCAGAGCAAGGCAGACCCATGGCCCCTTGTGAAATGTCCTTTGCTTGCTCGAGGTGCTGGGACCAGAGCAGAGTCCTAATGACCAGCTCCCTTAGATGTGGGAACTATCAGGTTTCAGTGGGTGAGAGGCCAGATCGGTAATTGACTCCCACTGAGGGAAGCCAGGCGGCTTCATCGGTATGCAGTCGGGCACTGAGTGCTTAGGAGAAACTTATTAATTTCCCCTCCTCAAAGACTGAGACTTCGACAGTAATCACGGTATCACATCGTAATAATAATAATAAAAAATCCTTCCATAGAGGTTGGGAATAGAGGTGGGGACTCTGGAGAGTTCAACAGGAAAGATTATATTAAGATAAAGGAGATTATAACCAAGCAGACATTAAAGGTGTCATTGTCTGGTAAATCACATCAGGGAGGTCCCGAGACTACTGTCTCCCAGGGAGGTAGCAATGAGGCTTCTGACCTGCAATCCCATACTACCTGCTTCCTGCCAGCCCCATGCAGCACTGCCTTCCTCCTAGCCAACAAAGCCACTAAAATCGGAGTTGCCTAATAAACTCAGGTACCATGTGTCCTTGCCACCCCAAACTGGACAGTGAACCCTCATTAGAGGCAGAGACAGGGACAGTGCCCAGATATGGGGGGATAGAGGTCTCTGTGCTGGGTCAGATTCTTATACTTTTATCTGAAAGAGGCCTTTAAACACAGGAGGGAATTGAGGACTGGCTATGTCTGGGTCCCTTGTACTGCTGACATCATCCTGATGACAGGAGCCTGAATCCCCTGGACACCATTTCCACTCACTGCTCAGACACAGATTGATTCAGAATGAGTGTTCCAATGGGCCAAGTGGGAATCTCCATTCTGGTAGAAAAGCTCAAAGGATTTTGGCCACACAGACTCAGATGCCAAGTAATCATTACCCCATGGGGTTGGGGCCAAGTGATGATTGACTAGTAGGGTACAGGCAGAGCTGGATTTGAAGGATCCTTTTTTTTTTTTTGACATTTCTGTTGGAGCCACATGGAAGGGCTAGTTCTGACTTCCAAGAAACACTTAGATCTAAAAGTTACCCTGGACTCAGGACAAGGAATTATAAGCTGCTTGTAACTAGAAGGCTACATGGAAGAGTTTAGTTAAAAATGAGCCCCTTACAGAGGCAGGTGGATCTCTGTGAGTTCAAGGTCAGCCTCATCTACAAAGTGAGTTCCAGGACAGCCAGATCTGTTCCACAGAGAAACCCTGTAGTCAGAACTTTCTCTGTCCCACCCAGCCAGTCCCACAGCCATTTTGTCCCAAGTAATCACACAAGGCTTATATTAATTACAAGCTGTTTGGTCTATGGCTCAGGCTTATTACTTGCTAACTCTTCTGCCTTAAGTTAATCCATATTTCTATTTATGCTTAGCCACATGGCTTGGTATCTTTTAGCTCAATGTAGCATTCTCACCCTGCTTCTTCTGCATCTCGCTCTCATCTGCTGCTCTGCTCTTCTGCTTCCCAGAATTCTCCTAGTCTGGCTGCCCCTCCTCTACTTCCTGTCTAGCTGCTTGACCAATATTGGTTTTATTAAACCAATGTTTACAGTGACAAATATTTACAGTGCATAAAAACATAGTCCCACAGCAAAACCTTGCCTTGAAAAATCAAAAATAAATAAAATAAGAATGGGCGCCTCTGGCACCATCAAGGAGAAAGGAGAGTTAAGAGGGCAGAGCATAGCCAGGCCTTGTGGTATAGACCTGTAATCCCAGCTCTTGAGGAGACTGAGGTAGAAGGACCAAAACTCAAACCAACCAGGGATCAAGTGAGTATTGGACAACTTAGTGAAGCCCTTTTTTAAAAAACATAAAATAAAATAGGCCTAGGGAGGCGATTCATGGGCAAAGTGCTCTTGCATGAGGACCTGAGTTTGTTAATCTGTACCCAACCAAGTAAAAGCCAGGTGTGCCTGTAATCCCATCACCAAAGGTAGAGACAGAAAGATGGAGGGAGGGGTAGAATTGAGGACGAGTGGAGAAGTGAGGGACTGAATGGGGATGGTGAGGAGGTATAGGCAGAAGTTTCTGTCCCACCAGCAACTATCAAATACCTAGCAGCTGCTTTCCAAATTACCACAGAGTCTTATATAACTTATAAATGCTTGGCTGGTAGCTTAGGCTTATTGCTAACTAGCTCTTACACCTAAGTCAACTCATTATTCTTATCTATGTTTAGCCATGTGGCTTGGTATCTTTTCCCAGTATGGCATTCTCAGCTTGCTTTCTCTGTGTCTGGCTGGTGACTCCTGACTCTGCCCTTTTCTCTTTCCAGAATTCTCCTAGTCTGGTTACCCGGCCCACATTTCCTGCCTGGCCAGTTGCATTTTATTTAACTAATTTTAGTGACAAATGTTTACAGTGAACAAGAGGCTTACTACACAGCAGGGAGGAATGGAGAGGAAAAGGGTAGTGGGGAGAGGTCTCAGTGTCCAACCTGTTTCACTGAAAACATCAAGGTTAAAAACAAGAAGACCAACCAGGCAATGGTGGTGCATGCCTTTAATCTTAGCACTCAGCAGGCAGAGGCAGGCAGTTCTCTATGAATTTGAGGCCAGCGTGTCTGCAGCATGAGCTTCAGGATACCTAGGACTACACAGAGAAACCCTTTCTTGAAAAACCAAAACCAACCAACCAAATACCAACCAACCAGCCAACCAACCAATTAACAAACTAACCAACACTAAGATGACAACAATGGAGCAACTGGGAAACATCTGAACATCAATCTCTGGTGCTACATGTACCCCTGTGACCAGGTACCCCCCATTTTTTAAAGGGTTCAAGATATAGTTCAGTGGTAGAGGACTTGACTTGTCTAGCACAAAAACTCCAGGTTCAGTCCCCATTATGGTGTGCACACATATGAGGGAAATAGGGAGGGAGGGAGAAATGGAGAGGAGAGGAGGGGGAGACAGGGAAGAGGGAGATAAAGAGATGATAGATGGGTAGATAGATATAGATATTTAGGCAAGTGATTTACCCTTTCTGTGTATCAACTATAATATCTAACCTACAGGGTTATGATGAGAATTGTATGTATTATTATAAAAGTCAGGTATGGTGGCCCATGGCTTTAACTCTAGCGCTCAGGATGCAGAGACATGTGGGTCTCTATGAATTTGAGACTCATCTGTTCTATGTAGTGAGTTCCAAGTGTGCAGAGGCTACCTAGTGAGACCCTGCCTCAAAAATATTAGACACAAAGTGCTATAAATAATAAAATTCTATTCTTGCCTCTATTGACCTTGGTGGATGCTCCCACCTTGAGATTGTCTTCTGCTTCTCATCTACTTTCCACAGACCACTCTGGGAGGTACCAGTGGTGATCCAGGCTTTGGGCTTTGAACTAGAATATCTGGGTAATCAGCATGGGCACAGGAGGCTAGAGCATTACTCACCTTTAAGCTGGAAAAGTTACCTGCTCAAAGTTCAACTGTAGGAACTCAGTGGACAGTGGGCTAGGACCACTGGTCCCAGAGGCCTGTGTAAATCAGCCCCAAAGGACTAGCACTTCCTACCGTGGCCCTCCAGGTGCCACCTGCCTTCTGCAGCTTCAAGCCCCAGGACCCAGGGGACTCTTTTGCAACTGCCTTGAGTTTGTGAGGCTAAATGAAGAGGGTGACCATATTAAGGGTAATGGGGCTGTGTGGAGATGAATGTGAGGCCTAGAGGGAGCTAAGGCAAGTCATCTTACCAGTTAATGTGCACACTTAAGGAACATTGAAGAGTGTGAAAACATCTAAAAGGAATGCTAATTTCCAGAGCTTCATTCTGAAAAGGAGACCTTGCAGAGGGTGACATTGCATGAGGGTACCAGGTGACTGCTTAGAAGCCACCCACCACAGGGGTCAGGGTTCTTGGAGAGCCTTTATGCCCCATCTGTCTTCATGGACACAGGCCTGTGAGAAGGAAGGTTCAAAGCAGAAAATGGCAGGAAGCTTGGCTTTCGATGTAGGTTTTGGCCTTGGCTGGTCTGGAGTCTTCTGGAAGTGGGGTCTGTGTCTTCATTATGTGAGATAGGGAATAGCTTTCAGCTTCAAGGGGTGTCTGACTTGAGCTGAGCCTTGTATAGTGTGAAAGAGTAGGTAAGGCCTGTGACCAAGCTGGGGAGGATGGTGACTATCCAGACGTCTTCATCAGAGTAAGAGACCAGATGCGACAGTCTCTCTTCCCTTGGGGACTCTTCTCTGCTAGCCACTCTGGAGGAAGGTAGGCTTTGGCCCCTACAGCTGTATGTGCCCTTTGGCAACAAGGCTTGAAGCTTGAGGTTGGCCACATGCTCACCAAGGGTTTCTCTGACCTTCCTCTTTCTGAGGGACTCTTTCTGCAGGAAGGAAGGTGTTACTGGGAGTCTTTCAGGGCTCCCTGAGCTCTGGGACCCCAGATTTTCCATTCACATGTCCACTCTGTAGATACGATGAACTCAGCCTTCGGCCATGGAGACTCTGTCTTTTCCAGAGTTTCCATTCCCAGCTGAAGAGTCGAGCTTGCAAGGCCAGTCAGGAGAAAAAGGCTTGCACATACCCTGTGTGATTATTAATAACGTCACTGGGCTTTGAATGCCTCTTTAATTCCTCTGCTTAAACCACTCTGGAATCCATAACACTTGCCCCTTAGCCTCTGGTTATTCCACTCCCTTAATGGCCTTTTATGGAGGGACCTTATTGAAAGCTTTTTTCCAGACCAAGTAAATCATGTCCTCTGGGTCATCCTCGCTGCAGTTTTATTAACTCCGTACAAGAAGTTGGAGGGGCCAGAGGGAGGCCACTGCATCCTCCGTGCTCTGTCCTAACTGGAGATCTCCTGGTCCCCACCCCTCCCCATACACTCTCAGCCACAAATCCTTGTGGGTGGCAAGGGACTAGAGATTTGGGCATTTCGAGCTGAACACTGGAAGTGCCAGAGGGGACTGTATGCCCATCGGCTACCTGGCACATCATTCCTGAGTGCATTAGGTATTTGGTTCATTGGTTACTGGGTGTCTGGTTGGTGATCTGGTACATCACTTCTATGCTGAGAACACTATTTGCCAGCAGAGAGGGATAAGCAAAATCAGTACAGAACCCCAGGACCCCAAATTATTAGGCACAGGACCACACTAATACAGAATGAGTAGGAGCTACGTATAGGAGGAAAAGGTGTGTGGAAACCCCCATCCTCTCTTCTCAGTCTGCTGCAGATTCACAATGGTTCTAAAACTGAGACAGCCTTGTCTATAAAGAGCCCTTTCCCCAGTCTCCTCCAGCTGCTCTTCCTCCTCCTCTCTCCTCCTCCTCCCTCTCCCTTTTCCTTTAAAAAATAGCTGTGACTGTATCAACCCCACGAACATTTTAATCTCCATATGAGATGATCATTGATACTTTTTAAAATTACATTTACTTGCTTATTTTGTGTTTGGCAGACAGGAGGGGGCAGGAATGGTGATTGTCGACTACTCTGACCCTAGGCCCGAGGATGCTGTATACTCCACAGTAGAGCCTCAATACATGCTTGTTGAATGAATAAAAGAAAGGAGTGAATCTTTTGCTTTGATGAGACACTCTCCCAAGAATACCCCTCCTGGACATCTCAACTCCATAGTTCTTAGGCCTTGATATGTCAGTCTCAGGAGATGGAGGGAAACAGCATAAGGCTGAAGCTCCCAGCCTGAGCTGCAGGCACTGCACAGAACCCTGGGGTGACAGCTGCTCCCAGGGAGATGGATGCACCTGCCCAGCCAGCTGCCCCAAGAAGCGGCTTCCTATTAATAACCACAGTAGCTCCTGCCAGGAGATGGGGAGGGCAGTGGCAAGGGAGACGGAAGGATGCTCTGTCACAAGCTCAGGTGGGCACGCACCAGGGAATGGTACCTTATTTTCTGGAAGGCAGGTATGCCACTTTCTATTAGATCTGGCTTGTAAACGGGGCTTTAGCTGATCCATGCCTTCCAGCGTGTGGAGCCGTCTGTCCCTGTTGAGTGGGCTGTCAAACCAGGTGGAGAGGGCAGTAGGTTATTTCTTCCACAGAGGCCACAGCCAAGGGGAACAGAGTCTGGGTTCCAAGACTGCGGAAGGAGACCTTTGCGCACACTCTTGCTTCTGTCCCTAGGGTGTCAGGGACAGAAATAAAGGTGACTAAGGGAGCGAGGGACAGGAGAAGGGAAGGGACATGCAGATGGTACACAGGCCCACTAGTGGCTACCCACAGTAGGGAAGGAAAGGCCCACCAGACACCCAGACTAGCCGTGGTTCTAGAGATCAGAGGGCCTAGGGTAGTGTTTCTCAACCTCCTAATGCTGTGTGTGATCCTTTAATACAGTTCTTCATGTTGTGGTGACCCCAACCATAAAACTATTTTCATTGCTACTTCAGAACTGTATTTTTGTTACTTTATGAGTCATAATGTAAATATCTGATATGCAGGATATCTGATATGTGGCCCCTGTGAAAGGGTTGTTTGACCTCCCACTACCACCATGGGGTCATGACCCTGGCTTAGAGGAACCATCTAGAAGAGAGTTGAGCTGGTCTCTCTCTTGACAAGCAAAGAACCTGTCACAGTTATTTTTAGGGGAACACAGCACCCTGTCACCTCTCAGAACACCTTCTGTTCCCGGCAGCAAGCAGCTCCAAGGAGTTACCAAAGGAGTGGGTTGCGGCTAGCCCCGCCACCAACCTCTGCAGCAGATTCTGGGCTGCACACTTGGACTTGGTGGCCCAGCAAGGTCTGTCTGAGATAGCCCAGCTTGCAGCTGTTTGGATGTCTCAACTCCCACCGCCTTGGCCTACCTGGAGCTCCCTCGCTGACTGTTACCCCTGCCCAGCCTCTGCCTCGCTTACCTCTCTCTGATCCTGCTCAGCACTGTTTATTCTCAATTCGGGTCTCCAGACTCAAGGTCCCCAACCCTGGGTAGTAAGTCCTGACCCCTTAGTCACTCAGCTTCTGGCATATTCACTTTGTCCCTGAAATGAAGACATGGCCCAACTCTGTGTCCTCTGAGTTCTTGTTCTTAGGTGCAGCCCCTGAGGGTTCATGGTCGCAGCTGGAGGTTTGTAGACCATTCAGTCAGTCTGAGCTAAGGGAATGTCATTAGCAGGTCCCTAACTAGGCCATGTTTCTCAGATGCCGGGATGGCTTGTTCACAATGCCAGAGAAAATCACACTTGTTTATGAAAGGTCCCACCCTCTTACCACTCCACCTCTCTGACTTCTCCCTCTGCTAGGAGGGTGCAGTGTTCCCCTGAAGCCTCCAGCATCATTGCTGGTTCCCAGTCCTGACCACCAGTTGAGATCTGAGTTCCAGCCCCTGTGCCCCCCTCTTTCCCAGGAAGCTTTGGGTGCAGGAGCCAGTAACCCCTCCCTGAGCAGTCTCCCTGCACCCCGCTGATCTGCTGATCCGAACATTAGTTTTCTGACCTCACAGTGGTACATAGATATCAGAGATGTCAAGCTACTTGCCTAAGGTCGCAGAGCCGAGCCTGACAGGGTTATATATGGGTCCGGGTTGTTCCTGCCTCTCTTCCCAGAGAGAGGTTGCTGTCATATCTCACTGGAGTAACTGAGTAGGTGTTTCTAGTGGCAGGGCCTGGTGAGGGGAGGGGTGGTGTTGGATCGTGGGCACTCTCTGCAGTTTGATGCAGTGATCTCCCATGGAAACAGGAGGAAGTTCAGCCACACACTGGGTGCTAGTGCAAGATGAAATGAAATGGGTTGGGAGAGAACTCTGTGGTTAAAGCTTGGCCTGCAAGAATGTGGACCTGAGTTTGGATCCCTGGCATCCACAGATAAAGCTGGGTGTGGGGTGGATACCTGGTGCTGATGTAGACCACTGTAGAGACAGTGTGGATCTCTGGGACTGGCTATCTACTCAGTCTAGCTGTAAGTATTGCTTTTCTACTGCTGTAAGAAAACACCATGGCCAAAGGAGGGTTTATTCAAGCTTCTGGTTCCCAAAGGCTAGAGTCCATCATCATCATCATCATCATCATCATCATCATCATCATCATCATGGTTGGGGAAGTGTAGCAGCAGACAAGCATGGCAGCTGGAGCAGAAGCTGAGGACTCACATCCCAAACTACGTACAGGAAGCAGAGAGTGAACTGTGTGTGTGTGTGTGTGTGTGTGTTTGTGTGTGTGTGTGTGTGTGTGTGTGTGTGTTTGTGTGTGTGTGTGTGTGTGTGTGTGTGTGTTTGGCTGGCTTTTGGAACCTCAGAGCCTTCCTCCCATGATGCACTTCCTCCCAAAAGGCCAGGCCTCCGGAGCCTCATCAAACAGCACCAAGTTGACCAAGTCTTCAGATGCCTGAGACCATGGAGGGTTACCACTTGAACCACCACACTAGCTGAACTGGTGAGCTTCGGGTCCAGATGCTATCTCAAGGAACCAGCGAGAAAATGATCTCTGGCCTTCACATAGACAACTCAACAATAACAAAGCTCTGCCATCTGAGTGAGCAGGAACCAGGATGGAGAAGAGCAGGGATAGCTGGGGACCAAACCCTTCATGACTTTGCCCTTCCTTCCCCAGCAGAGTGTCCCAGCTAGCAAGGAGGAAGCCCCCAGAAAGGCCTCCGGGTGGCAGCAGTGGGTACCGGCTGGTGGGGAGCTGAGTCATGCTGCTGACCTCATTCAGTAATGCCGACTTTCTTTAAGTGTGATTTGGTACACACAGTGTATATATGATGCTTGTGTACATACACATGTAGAATATACTTATATAGTGTACATGTGGTATACATACAATACACAGGCAGTACACATGTGATGCATTTTTGGTATGTGGCCCATTTGTGGACTGCACATGTGGTGTGCATGTGGCTTATATGTGGTACATGTAGGATATATATTCAGTGTGCATATAAAGGCTTATGTAGTGTATATGAAATGCACACATGGTGTGACCATGGTGTGTTTGCTAGAGAATGACACCCTCCTCGTCTGTGTTTTAGGGTGGGCACTGTCATCTGCATTCTACCCGTAGGGTCATACCTCCTCTCTGCACACAAGATTCCCACAGAGGCCACTTTCTAGGTCCTGTGCAAGCAGGTGGAAACTTTGCTTTTTATTGAGACTGATTTATTATTGAAACAACTTGAATGAGTTTCAAAGTAAGTTAAATGAGAAGAGATGTTTGGACCTAGTCTCATAAATCAAAGGCATCCAAAGAAAGAAGGAAAGAAAGAATCCGCAGGGGCCTCGAAACAGATGGGCTGGTGAGCAGGAACAGAGAGAGCAGGTTTCTGGCTGACATGGTGTCCCGGGAATAAATCTTCTCCTTCCTGGCTGGAGAGCAGGGGAAAGGCTGCCTCTCTCCCTGTTGCCATTTGAGGAGGTTGAGTTCTGTACTCTGGGCACAGGACACTCCAGGGTGCCTTCCCTGGCCCCTAGTTTCTGGAGCCTGGAGAGGGGACAGTTTTATTGGGAAAGGTTGGATTTCAGGGCCACAATGATTCTTTGGTTCATAGGTGTTCATGAAAGATGTGAATCTTTGAGTCTGGCTATAAAACATTTGAGCTGCTCAGAGCATGTGTCTACGATAATGTGTGTGTGTCTGCCTGCCTGTCTGTCACTGTATGTGTATCTACCTGTCTGTCACTGTGTGTCCGCCTGTGACTCTGTGTGTGTGTGTGTCACTGTGTGAGTGTGTGGTGTGTCTGTCTGTTGCTGTGTGTTTGCCTACGTGTCTGTCTGTCACTCTATGTGTGTGTGTGTGCATGCGTGTGTGTGTGTGTGTGTGTGTGTGTGTGTGTGTGTGTGTGTGTTTCTATTCCAGAAAAGAGAAATCTATGCCCGCAGCCTTCAGACTCCTCTAACTTTGCCTCTGTGCCAACTGCCCACAGTTGAGAGCAATGTGGGTCTCCCTCCCTCACCCACTGGAAAGCCTGGATCTGCTTGGCTTGGGGACCCTCTGGCAAGGGGATGGGGCACATTAGATAGAGATGGAGGTCAGTCACCAGGTAAAAGATGGGACCTTGTGGAAGCCCAGTAAAGACAGATGCCACCAAGGGCCATAAACAAGGCAGTTGAGGGAAGAGAAATAGGAGAGCAGAGGGCCTCCTGGGAGGCACTGGGGAGATGAACAAGGGCTGAGAACCCTCAAGTACTAACACAAGAAAGCAGATGAGGATGGGTAGACAGGGGCCTCAGGGACAGACTCTAGCCTTCTTGGCGCCTGGCAGGCGGGGTGATCATAGGCACTACCTGGGAGGTCATTTTAACCCGGTCCTCCAGCACAGAAGCCAGGAGTAAATCCCACTAACCCAGCCTGTCTGTGTTTCTCTTTTGTCTTCAGAATAAAGAGACTCAGCAACTCCAGGGATGCTTTTGACTCATCTGGCTCTTCCTGTTTCCTGCTCTTGCTGGTGGCTGTCTTTATTAAGCTACAATTCATGTGTCTTCATCCTCTATCTTCCTGGTCCTGCTGTGGGCCAATGGCCTTCTGACTGTGTGTGTCAAGGGTCTCTGTTACATTGCCTGTCTCCTGGAGGGTCTGGCCTGCTCACCATCTTTCCCTGTGTTTCTGACCAGCCCTCATTCCCTGTGGCCTGATGGATGGCTGCTCACGGCCCTGCCTCTTCCAGTTGTCTCAGTGGCTTGGGCTGCAGATTGACAAGATTCATAAATCACTGTGGCAAGGCCAGGCCTGGGAAGGGACAGAGGGCGGTGTGCTGATGCAGTGTAAGGGGGCTCAGGTTCTCAGTGGAGCCCATGAGTCACTCTCTCCAGGTTCAGCGAAGCATGTCGCTTCTGTCAGTAGCTCTTGTCACGGCCTTGAGCAGATGCTGAGATGGCGAGGAACAGGATGCATATGAAGCATGTGGAAGTTAGGCTGGCGTTTCTAAAATCAAGGACTGGACAGATAGTTTGTCAGTTAAGAGCACTGCTCTTACAGAAGACCCCAGCTGCCCCGGCCGGTCACAAATGCCTGTAACTCCAGTTGCAGGGGGTCTGGCTTCCTCTTCTGCCCTTCTCAGGCACTGCATGTATATGGTGTACATATACACACATGTATACTCAGACTCAGACACATAAAATAAAATTTAAAAATATCTGGGTGGATTCTGTCCCGTGAAGGTAGGGGGACTGTCTGAATGGTTCACCTAACACAGAGGCATTTGCTGTGTAGAGAGGTCCAGGAGAAGGCAGATGTTACCAAAGGGCCTTGGACATGTGTAGCGTGATATCCCAGCCTCCCCTCTGCACTGCTGTGAGAGATTTTGACCAAGTCACCCCTCCTGATCATCTGTATCTGTAAAAACAGGGACGGTCCTGCTTAGGGCCGCTGAGTTTACAGACAAGGAATTACATGGGCTCTGTTGGCACTTGTAGTATGGACCCCAAAGCACAGCTTGTACTGTTGGGCAAGGCATCAAATGCTCCAAACCTTGGTGTCATCAACACAAAACTGAATGCCTGGTCCTCACTTACGCAACACACAGGGATGGAGGCTTGCCCTGGGCTCAGCTGTTCTAGGCACTGGATACAGGCGGGACAATTTATAAAACAGACAGGATTCCTGTCCTGGGGGACCTGTATTCTGCTTAGGGAGAGGAACAAGATGAGTGACTGATGCTGAGTAAAGATAGTGAAGGGTGGAGGGGCACCAGGGATATGAGATATGGCAGAGCATTTGCCTAGAATGCACACAGCCCTGGGTTCAATCCCCATCACCGCAGAAACCACGCGATGTGCCTGAGATTCATGAGACTGTATCATCAAACATACAAGCGTGGTTCAGTACCTGCTCTGATTCTGAGGTTTAGATTTATTTATTTTTATGTATGTGAGTGTTATGAGAGAATGTATGTATGTGAACCATGTGTATGCCTGGTGTCCATGGGGGTGGGAGGAGTGTGGAGGGTCATTTGGATTTGGAGTTATGGATGGCTGTGAGCAATCATGTGGATGTTGGGAACTGAATCTGGGTCCTCTGTAAGAACAGTGAAGTGTTCTTACCCTCTGAACCAGTTCTCCAGCCCCAGTGGCTGTTCCCTATAAATTGCTGGGACTGGCTTCTCCTCTGATCTAGTAACAGTTAAACTGAGACCTTCAGACATAACCGTGGGAGCTGCAGAGACATCAGAAAGTAGTTACAAGATAGTGGGAAAAGCCAGTGCAAAGGCCCTGAGGCAGGGATGTGCTTGGTGAGTGAGGAACATGAGGATGTATGGTTGGATGGGAAGAAGAGAGGGATGAGGAGGTTGTCAGGAGTGGTAGTAGCAGTAGCTTGTGCTTAGACTTACATCTGTTGCCCCAAGGAAACATAGTGCTCTGCAGCGTTTTAACAGTTAAGCTTACCTGCCGCGAGAGGTCATTTGGTTCTAGCAATCTCAATGACTTGGCCCTCCTGCCGCATCTACCTGCCCAGGACCTGCAGAGCAGCCCGCCAGAGGCACCTGCCTGCCTGCTGCTATTTGTTTCTGATCCAGGGCACGCAGCTTGGAGTTTTTTTAATTAAAAAAATTCTTTACTGCCGTGGATGGAGAGGAGCTTAAAGCCTGAACCCGTGTACCAACTTGTCAGCTTTATTTCTGCTTTGTAAATGGCCATGAAGCTTCAGTAGGCTTTGTGCTTGCTGGAGGCTCGAAGGCCATATGGCATGAAGGAAGGAGACGTGTCTGACCACCGTTTTATGAGTGGTTTTAAAAAGGTCTTCCTTTCTGAATGTGTGTGTGTGTGTGTGTGTGTGTGTGTGTGTGTGTGTGTGTGTGTGAGAGAGAGAGAGAGAGAGAGAGAGAGAAGTGAGAGTCTACCTCCACCATTTGTGAAGTCTTTCCAAAAAGCCACAGTGAGTACGGTGGTACACGTCTATGACAGGAAGATCATTATAAGTTTGAGGACAACCTAGACTACACAGTGAGACCCTCTTTATTTCTTTTTTTTTTAATATTTATTTATTCATTATATATACAGTACAGAGTACAGAAGAGGGCACCAGATGTCATTATAGATGGTTGTAAGCCGCCATGTGAATTGAACTCAGGACCTCTGGAAGAGCAGCCAGTGCTCTTAACCTCTGAGCTACCTCTCCAGCCCCCTGTTTCAAAAAAGAGCATAACAAACCCAGCACCAGGGGTGTGATGAATGCAGAGCAGGTGAACACATGGCATATGCACCACCATCTCCCAGATTGCAGCCTTGGCAGACATCCCTAATCAATCATAGAGCACCTTCCTGCTGATCTCAGACGCAGCCTCAGTGTTCTGGAGAGTCTGCATGGGGTTGGTTTTATAATAGAAAACATTTGTTGACTCAGCTGTGGGAGCAAGTGGTCCTGGGGTCTCTCTCCTGGGTAGTGGGAGCAGCAACAAGCTTGTTTCTGAGCTCAAAGGCCTGTTCTTGAACCTGGGGCAGCTCTTTCTGCTTGCTTCATAAACTGGCTGCACAGCTAGCCTATAAATAGTGATCAGAATAGCCTAAGAGGTGCTGCTTGGAGCTGGATATTTGGGTGGCTGAGGCCTCACCATCTTGCAAGTGAACAGAGTATCTGGGACTGTTTGAATCCCTGAGTGGATTTGTTCTGGCTGCCAGATAATGATCACACTGTGACAGACCAGGGCACCTGATGTTTGTGAGCTGGGATAGAAACGGCTGCCTAAGGGGAATCATCTCCTCAACTTGGTTCCATGGACCAGCAGTCAGATATGCAACCCTTAGGGGTGAGGGAGGTGTGTGTGTGGTGGCTCAGAGGCCAAGGAACCAGAGGAAGCAAGTAGAGGTCTGACAGTGAAGAATAAGGACAGGGAGCAGGTGAGGGGACAGAGCAGGGCCACTTAGGACCAGTGGCATAATCCTGGGACACTGTCAGGAGCAGTGCCAGCCTCTGTCATCTTTTCTATAACAATCCCAGCCCCTAGAGGGGCTGTCCATTTCAGGGCATGAGGGGCCGTCCCCTTCCAGGCAGGTGTCCAGCCTAGGCGTAGCATCTAGCCACACACTTTCACTGTATTAATACCTTAGTTTCTTATTTCAAAGTCAGCTTTGCTTCTTTTGTCATTTCAGCTTTCTAGAAGGGGAAACACAGACACAGAGAGGCTAAGTAACTTGCCCAAGGGCACACAGCCAGGAAGCCGCACAGCTTGGGTAGAACGGACTTCATAGCAGGTTACCACTGTCACGGTTTACAGCTTAGTGTAGGTGTGGGAAGGAGGCAAGAAGATCCTTATCACATGGGGGAATGAGACAGAACTGGAGTGGCTAGGTCTCTGAAGTCCAGAGGAACGATTTCTCCCAGCTTAGGGTGATGAAGAAAACACCATAGGAGGTGGTGTCTGCACAGAGACTGAGGGCGAGTAGGCACCAGCTAGGCACCGGCTAGGAAGGGAGAAGTGACGTGGCAGTGAGCAGCCTGGACGTGAGGAAGCACCACAGCAGCTGTAGGGAGGCCATAACAAAGTGGGTCAAAGATCTAAAGCAAGGGGGCAGCGCTGGCGGATCTTCACCCTATTGGCTCAGGGCTCTTTCTCCAATGGAGAACAGTAGTCAATCCGCCCGGTCACCGGGCTCAGGATTCTGGAGTGTCCTCACCCCACAAGCACTCTCTTTGAGGATTGGCAGGCCTGTCCCAGAAGGCACTGGAAGGAAGGATCTTTGGCTAGGAGAATTCAATTCTGTGTCAGGGATGGTGAAAGTTGGGATAGCAGCAGATCATCTGTCCAGGGAAGGATGTCCTCACTTGGGGGACTGGCGCTCATCTCCTTACCCCTCTCTGGCCTGGTGCAGGGGCTCCAGTCAATACCAGCCACAGATCCCGAGTGCCTAGAATCCACCAGCTGCCTCTCTCCTGGAGACAAAGCCTGACAGATGAAATCTTTATTATCACTTTTTTTTTTTTAATTTGTGGTGTGTGTGTGTGCATGCGCGTGCAAGCCGCTGCATCTGGGGCCCAGGCAGCTGCTGAAATCCCCACAAATGTTGCTCATGAATATTCCACAGCAGCACTGGTCACGCTTTGCAGTCATTGATTATTTATACGTGAAATAACGAAAGCTTCATAAATAATCAAAGAGCCTATGTGCCAGCTGTGTTGATACTTCCCTCCCGCCTGATGCAGGTGAAGGATGGGCTCTAAAGAAACCTGCACGCACAGGGCGGCCTTGACATTCACAGACCATCCTCCCATAGGATTATGCCCTGCACAGGATGATGCATGTGTGGCTCTTGAGTGTATACACCTGCGCTTGTGTGCTTGCCCACTAGGGGGCCCACACCTGGCTGTGGGGCTGAGGTTGTCTGTGCTGGAAACTGGAAGATGGCCAGAGAGGCACACTGAAGTTCTCAAGCTCGGTTAACAGCAGGCCTATTTAAGTCAGTTCCAACCTCTGCTGGAAGGTTCAGACACGGGAAACACTCCCCTGATTCAGGAGCCCTGACTTCCATGTAAGCCCTTGGCAAGCACAGTGTCTTCAAGGGACAGAGAGCGTGGAGTCACTCTTGTCCTCAGTCTTGTGCTGTGAAAACTGCTTGAAAGTCTTTAAATGATGTTTGGGGTGGGGTGGGGTAGAGGAAGCCAAGTACCCGATTGCAGCAGAGGCCTGGGGTTGAAGGCAAAGACTCAGTGTCCTCCCCTTTCCACTTAGCAGAAACCACAGCCTGATCCCAGGGGCCACTTCTGCCAGGCCTCCCTCTCACCTCCATTATCTCTAATACTTACCGACTACCATTACTTCATTTTATCTATATAATTTCTTTTGGACATAGGCTATCATCACCACATGCCCCAGGTTCAAACTCTCCATCCTCCCAAGTGCTGGGAACACAGACATGCTCAGCCATGCCTGGCTGCATTCACCTTTAAAGTTGGCAAAGCAAACATGCTTTTTTGCAGAGGCTTTTAGTGAGATTGGCTAACTGGCCCACATCTGCAGGGCTGGTCCCTGGGAGAATCCATGTCTGTCCTGTTGCTCCTTGGGCATTGCTTTTAATGAGGGGATTGAACATCTGCTGCCCCACAAGCCTGGGGCCCAGTGTGAGCGTCTGCTAAGGGGGTGCAAATCCTCGCCTCAGTCATTGAAAGAAGAGACTATACAGCCTGGGACTCAAGTTTCATTGATGTGTGTGTGTGTAAGATCCACACATGTGGGGGCTGGAGAGATGGCTCAGCGGTTAAGAGCACCGTCTGCTCTTCCAGAGGACCCGGGTTCGATTCCCAGCACCCACATGGCAGCTAACAACTGTCTGTAGTTCCAGTTCCAGGCAAACACCAAGGCAAATAAATAAATAACGAATAAATAAAGTTTAGGAAAAAAAAAAAAAAAAAAGATCCACACATGTGATAAAAATGTACACATAGATTAGTACATGGAAAACCAACAGGATGGGTAGATTATGCTGTCAGTTTTCCTTCATGATGCTGCAACACAGCTTTGTGTGATGTCATTACTGGGAGGATGGTCACTGAGTGAAGAGTACAATCACAGACATATCTATTATCTCAAAATAAAAAAAATTAATAAAAAATGTCCCAAAGCACCCCTAAGTGATTCTATTGATTTTACTCAATTTTTACCTCATCTCAAAATTCAGTGTTGGGACTGGAGAGTTGGCTCAGTGGTTCAGAGCACTGACTGCTCTCCCGGAGGACTTGGCTCAGTTCCCAGCATCCACGAGGAAGCTCACAATCACCTGTAATTCCATTTCCAGGAAATCGGATGCCATCTTCTGTACTCTGTGGGGAACTGCACACACACGGCACATAGACGTTCATGTAGGCCAAACACCCAAACACACGAAATAAAAACAACAGGATGAAAGTGCATTTGTGGGGTGAAGGTCTTGTGATGCCTCCAGTATGAAGAACCGAGGTCCACCTTCCTGGGCCTTCGGGAGAAATTCCTGCCTCTCTGCTGCCTGACGCTGGAAGCCTGACACCCCTCGACAGCATGTCCTTGCTGCCTGTCTCTGTGTAGCCCACACAGCTGGCACAGTTGACGTGAGGGAGAGGTTGTCTCTTGCAGTGCGGGCTGTGCCTCAGTCCGAAAATCTTAGAGAAAAGACAACTACTGTCTGAACTGAGGAGGTTAATCATGCAGGGTCGCCTTCCCCCACTGCGGCCACTGGTCCTGCCTCTCCGGCTCCCCTGGGGTCTCCTCCAGGGAAGACAATTCTGACCCCTCTCTGCTTCCAGACTCAGGCTGGAATTATTTAATGTCAAGCCAGTAAAGGCGTCACTAGCTTGCAGCCTAACTGTTAAGAGGAATGATTCATAACCCCACACCAGGCACTGAGCCTCTCCTCCCCTGCCCAGCCCACCCTGTGAGGAAAAGGAGATAAATTACTGTCATTGCTTTTTATGGTACACATAATCAGGTGGCAACATGGAACCTCGGCTCATCTCAAAGTCATTTACAATGAATTATTCATTTGGCTGAAAACAGTCTCCTATTGAAAGGGGAAATAGCCTCTCTCCTTCTGGGCTGCCCTGTCCACGGCTGGAATACCTCTGGGACATGTTGCCTTCATCCTGAGAGTGGGAGAGAGCGTGGGAAGGATGCCCAGGCTCAGGACCGCATTCCCCTAATCAACTTCTGGAGCTTTTCTGGGTCCTCAACTGTCTTTTCCTCATCCAGCCAGCTCAGAGGGGAGTATAGACCTTGTTCACTCCAGATTGCCCCCTTCATCCCTTTCTTAAAAAAAAAAACCTGAATCTATTTTTAATTTTATGTACACTAGCTTTTTGATGATCTATCTTGTACCTTGTGTGTGCAATCCTTACAAAGACCAGAAGAGGGCATCAGATCCCCTTGGAACGGGAGTTCCAGACAGCTGGGAGCTGCCATGTGGGTGCTGGGGATTGAACCTGAGTCCTCTGGAAGAGCACTCAGTTGCTGAGCTATCTTTCTGGCCCCTCTGTTTGTTTATTTTCCTGTGTATGTGTGCACATGCACACATGAGCACTGGGTCCCTGGTCTAGAACTCAGAGTGTCAGGCTTGGTGACAGGCACCTTCACCTTTGAGTCATCTTCTCACCACCACCCATCCATAACATTTATTGAGTACCTGCTAATCTGTGCTGTACCCAGAAAGGTATGGGCAGTAACACCTCTCCTAATTTCTCTCTCCTCCTCTCTCCTCTCCCCTTCTTTCTCCGGTTCTCTCTTCCCTCCTCTTTCTCTTCCTCACTCTCTCCCCTCACTTCCATCTCCCTTCCCATCCCCCCCTTCCTCTTCCTCCCCTGATGTAGCTTATTCTCACTGGAATGACTTACCCTTGGCATGTCTGTGTCATCCTCAGCCTGGGAAGCATCCCTCAGTTTTGTATGTTGCTTTCATGGCTCACTTCCATCACACTGGTAGGGGCCAATGCTGCTTCATCATACCCAACTTCAGATAGGCAGGGAAATGCCACCTCCTACTGTGTGTCCCGAAGGAGGGTGACAAGAGTGTGAACACCCCCTGCTGACACATTAGATTCTCTGAAGGAACAAAGGGGACCCAGTTTTCTCCTCATGAGCTCAAGGTGTGGTAGTCCACAGACTACAGGAATTCAGGGGCCCGGCTGAGACAGGTCTGGAGTGCACAGGGAGGTGACAGGGACCTGACCCCAGGGGACCTGAAGCATTGGAGTCATTGTTGTTACTTGATGGCAGACAGGTGAATTCACTTCTCTGTGTCTTTGGGGTGATGGAGGTGGTACAGTGACACCCAGTCCTGGGTAGCTATGACAAACACATGAGGATGTGTCTATAGGAGCCTTTGGGAGGTGAGGCCTGGAGTGGAGTGTGAGGTGAGGCCTGGACTGGAGTGCTATGAATTAATTTGCAACTTTTATATAACAGTTGAGCTGCTTTTCACAGGGACATACAGTTCCTGAGATGCACCCAGCCCTCTGAGCCCTGCCTGGCTTACAGATAGATTTTCTAAATCCTACTCTTGCCCTAGAAATGAAGTGACTGCACCGCACCAGAGCCCTCAAGTATAGGCTGGGGTGGGGCTGCCTCCTTGGTGGGCCACTTGGGGATGGGAGAGGAGCCGCCCACCCCAGCTTCCTCTGAACGGGAGACCCTAGGGCACAGGTTTCCTTTTATTTGTCCAGCTGCTGTTCACTGTTCACTGAGTGGCGGGCAGCTTGGGCAGGCATTGTGCGGGGGCTGAGGCAGAGGTCCAGCATCTGCTCTGGTTCCTTGCATAGGCAGGTTCTCTTCTTCCCGCACAGCTTAATTCTGGAATCCCTACAGTGACAAAGAGAGACAGAGAGCCCAGGGAGACTCCTCTGGGCTATCAGACATCAAAAGGCTGCCAGTGGTGGTATGTACCCTCACCTGCAAAATGGGTGCACCTTAACTATGTGTGGGTCTCTCACTTCTACCATCCCCAGAGTCACACACTCCTTCCCTGAACCCCCAACCCAGCCCTCCCCCTCCCCCACCCACATCCAGGTACTCAGAGACACCCCAGCAGCAGGTTCCTACTGTGAAACTGGATTCCTCTGAGACCCGTAAGAACAGCTACCGTTCCCAAAATCTACCTTGTGGGCCTGAACACAGCTCAGAGATCCCCACCAAGCTTCTTCGGTGACAGCACACTGTGACAACCATCTTATCTAAAAACATAGCCTGCCCCTGAATCCTAAGTCTGCGACCTTTTGACCCAGGGCAGAACGATCCCTGCCCTTGAAGTGCTTGCTGCTGGCCAGCTGGGAAGTACTACAGTGGGCACTGGTAGTCGGGGCTACCAGATGTCCCTGGGCTCCTGGGCCACAAGAGTGCTTGCTTATTTCTCTTATTCTTGCTCCTTTGCTCCAAATGGCTAACTGGCTGCACAGGGCACTCTCAGTTTCTGTGAGTTGGGTGTCTATGGGCTGCTCCTCAGCCACTGGCTGTGTATAGGAGGACAAAGGCTCCCTTGCCTGGACCTGGGATACCCTCAGGTGTAATTTATACTCCAGAGCCCCCTCATCAAAAGGGGGGGGGTCAGAATAAGGCTCAGTTTTGCTTGAACTTCCTCCTGTAGTTTAGCCTTGACCATTTTTCTGTCAGGCTGGCCTCTCATCAATGGCTTTCAGGACACTTGCTTAAATTAGCAGGTCAGAAATCATCTCCTTGGGGTGCTTCTTAGGAACCTTCCCTGAGAGACCCACTCACCTCCTTCCTTCCTGATCAAGTCTGAAGTTCTTCCGCACTCCATGTGACTCAGTGTGACTGTCCTCACCCTCCCTTTGCTCTGGACTCAGTCCATAGTCTGGTCACCACTCAGGTGACCCAGACACAGCCAGAAACACAGGATCAGAGCTTCTGGCAACAGTAAGACAGGGTGTCACAATGTAGATCAGGCTGGCCAAGAACTCATAGTGTTCCACCTGCCTCTGCCTTCTGAATGCTGGATTTGATCCAAATTCCCAATGACACATTGATGCATGTGATGCCTGGAACCCTGGCAGCCACACTGAGGTGAGATCCAGTACACAGGATGGCTGAGTAGCCCAAAGGTGAGCAACTTCTGGATTCTAGGGGACATGGGCAAGGCTCAGAATTCACGATCCAAGGGCTGCTCTACCCCCAGATTACTGTTCTATGGAATGATAAATCCTCTATTTCACAAAGCCCTTTTGAGTCAAGTATGTGATCATATGCTATTCAAAATATCCTGATGGATATTATTTTATTAATAAGCAGTGCTGAGTTGCTGGATAGGGCAGCTCCCATCCAGGTCTCTGTATTATATCTGATGGGTACTACTGATTTTGTGCCATATACTAGATAGGGAGTAAATCACACATTATCAATAGGATGGGTTAAATAGCACATTTTATTTGAAAAAGGGAACATAAACAAGTCAGGATTGACAAGCAGAACAAATTGTAGGCACAGTGTCAGGCCAGAGGGAGAACTTCAAGTTCACTGCCCAAGCACACAGTGCATATGATTCTTCTAATACCCAGCATGCCTTCCAAAAACATCCATTTTTCCTTGGAGACTGTTCATCTTGTTTCCTTCTTTACCATGGATACCGGGAAGCTCAGAGTTGGATTTGACTTTGTATTTGGTGGAACGTGCCTCACTTTTGGCTGCTGTTCTTTTATTTTCCTTGGCTTCAAGCTCCCGTCTTCTGTTCTTGTTTTTTTAAATTCTTCAGAGCTCCATCTCTTTCTGTAAGTTTTTAAACAAGAAGCACTATGTGCCTCAGTAGCTCTGCAGTTACAAACACCCCAACGATGGTGGCTGCAAGTGGCTCTTGAGAGTCACCCCGGGCATCTGGCAGGCTAGGGGGAGGCTGAGAAAGGGCTCTTCCTCGGCAGCGCCAAGCAGGGACTCTTGGCTGCCTGGTAGGTGCATTTTAACTGTTGTCAACCCCCTTTGACTTCATTCTGGCCCCTTCTGGAGACTAGGCAATGGTTCTGCCTTTGGTTCCAAAATGCCCAGCCTGGTTAAAGAAGTATGGGGAATCCTTTGAAATCCCCAATAAATAAGAACTTTGAGGGCTTGTCGCCATAGAGACCAAAGGCTTGGTTGGTCGTCATGGCAACCCATGGGTAGGCTCTCTCCCTGAACTCCTTGGCATCACTGAGAAAAGAGGGCCAAGAGATGGAGAGAGAAACATGGGCCACTGGGAGGGAGCAGGAAGCCAGCAGCTTTCCCTCGGCAGGTCAAGAGCAAGGGCAGGATGATGTAGGACACTGAGGGGGAGCCAGGAGAAAATACTGTTTTCTGGAACTTTCTATTCCAGCAAGCTGCTACTCTTTTTTTTTTTTTTTTTTTTTCCAGATTATTCCAAGAGGCCCTTGAGCTCTGACCTCCTGTGTCCAGCCCTGAAGGCTAAGAGGGGACCTGGGAGAGCTTCCTCCCTGGCAAAGCTGCCGGGAGATCTCCATGACAACACCCTGTCCCTATGTGTGGGATCCTAGCCCTTGGCTAGAACTTCAGGGAGTTGCCTGGGTAACCAGGCTCCCTTACCCCACTTCCCCACCAACCAAACCTCCTCAGCCCTGCCCCCTCTTTGTCATGGGCAGCTAAGTGGATGGATGGGTCACCATGGAGACCCAGCTCCCCTCCAGTTACCCGCTTTCTGAAGCTCTTGTATTGAGGAACATGATGGGTCTGCAGGATGACACAAATGTTTGAGAGCCTCTCTGTGGTCAACCAAGAACATCATGTTCTTCCAGTTCTCTTTGGGGGTTGTATGGGGCCTAATCAAGGGGCTTGCTTGGGTCCCAGCTCTTTCTCCATATCAGGCTGGTACTGAGTTCAAATCCTCATGCAAATGTCTCTGCTTGAGGTCCTGGGCTCTGAGGATCAAGTTGGTGGGTTTATGAGTTCAGGAGTCTGACCTTGTGATTTAGCTCCTACCTTGCCATATTGTAGAAACATACTGTAGAGATGTAGAAATGTACTGCAGCAGTGTCGGCTTATTTAGCAGCTGGAAGGCACAGATACCTAAGGAGCATCTATTTTCCAGAGAGAGACAGTTACATGATTAGTTGTTATTTTATCTCACTAATGAAAATACATAAAAAACAAAATGGCCAATTAGCAAGGCCATTCATCCCTCTGGACTGGCTGTTTCTTTCTGGCATGAGAGGCCATTCTCTGGGGCAGGCTGGCCTGGCTTCCTCTAGGGCAGGCTGGCCCAGCCTCCTCTGGGGCAGGCTGGCCTGGCCTCCTCCTCATCCTTGCAATTCACCTGCAAGTCCCTGGTCCCTGCTGACTCAGCATCCTCACCTCCATTTCCAGTTGATGCTTCTTTGCTTCTCCATCTCCTCATATCATGCCCAATGAAAGTTTTTTTTTTTTCATTTATTTAGACAGGGTCTCTTGTAGCCCAGGTTGACCTCAAACTCACTGTGTAGCTCAGGAAAACCTTGAATTTTGATCCTCTGTCTCTAGCTTCCAAGTTCTGGGATTATGTGGCTGTGCTGCCTTGCCCTGTTATTTGATAATGAAGATTGAACTCAGGACTTCCAGCATGCTAGATGAGTGTTCCACCCACTGAGCCTATATCCTCCAGACCCCTTTTCTAAATTTTAATTTTTTAAGATAAGCTGTCATTCTGTGATCCAGGCTGACCTGAAACTCACTATGTAGTTCTGGCTGGCCTTGAACTCAAAATTCTGCCTCAGCCTTAATGCTGGACCTACAGCTACCACATCTGGCTAATACCAGCATTTTCTTCTCTTTTTAAATTGTTTATTTTTAGCTGGGTGTGGTGGCACACACCGTTAATCCCAGCACTCAGGAAGCAGACACTGGTAGATCTCTTGAGTTTGAGGCCAGCCTGGTTACATAGTGATTTCAAGTACTGCTAGAGATATTTAAAAAGACAGTCTCAAATTTTTAACTTATTTATGTTCTTATGAGTGTTTGTGTGAATATATGGCATGTGTGTACATGGCCAGAGGGTTCAAAAGAGGGCATTGGATCTCCATAGAGTCCCAGGCAGCTATGAACTACACAATGTGGATGCTGGGAAATGAACCCAGGTTCTCTGGAAGAGCAGCAAATGTTCTCAACCACTGAGCCATCTCTCCAGCCCCACCATTACATAAGCTTTGCTCTGAACTAATCTTCCTCGCTGCCCCCAGTGCAATGCCCCGGTCCCTCTTTTTCCAAGCACCCTCTGTAGTGTCAAGGCCACTGCAAATGTCCCTGTCACTCCCAGGACACCCTCAGAGGAGTGGAGTCAGGCTCTGGTGCTGATCTCACAGCTAACTTAGGGTGGAGCCTGGCACTCCCACAGCTGCTCTGCTGCACCCAGGCCTCTTCTGTGGCAAGGCAGTCTGTCCTGCTGTCCACAGAGAGGCACAGCTCCTTCCTTCCACCCCCAAGTCCTGCTGAGTTGAGCTGAGTCCAGCAAGGCAGTCCTGGAAGCCTCTGAGAAAGATCTGCCACTGCCCTGGGGGAGCTTAGAGACTGTTGATCAGTAACCATTCATTAGACCCCTCCAGCACAAGGAAGCTAGATCCCAGGAGCTGGGGGAGGAAATGACCCCCCCCTGCTGGTGATGTGAGAATGTCTTTCTTTGTGTTCAGCTTTCGAGAATGTCTTTCTATATGCTGTGAAAATCATACTGTAAATACAGAAATTGTTTTGGCCTGTGTCGGGTGCCGTAGAAGTAGGTGGAGGAATCAGATGATAGGCAGGAGAAGGAGGTGGAGTCAAACAGACTTCATCCAGCGCCAAAGAAGAAACATGTAAGGGACCCAGGTGAGCTAGGGGCCACGGGCCATGTGGCCAGGTAGATTAATGGAAGTGGGATGAATTAAGATGAAAGAGCTAGCTAGCAATATGCCTGAGACACAGGCCAAAAGGATGAAATTAATATAAACGTCTGAGTCATTTTTTGGGGGGAAAAGCTGCTGCGGGCAGGTCTGACCTCTGGCCCGAATGGGATCAGAAACCTCATACAACACACTGGCAAAAGAAAAACAATACAGCCCAATATGGCAGTAGAGGCCTGTAAACTCAGTATTGGTGCTGAGGCAGGAGGATGGAGACTTCCCTTTAACACAGGGACAACCTGTGTTAAAAAAAAAAAAAAAAAAACAAAAACCAACCAATGACATAATCCTATAGTAATAAATTTCTAGCCTGTCCGGCCTGTGGTCTTGACACATACCTGCAATCCTGCAGTCCCACAGAAACACACAGACTCATATATTGATTTTATGCTGATCGGCCTAGGGCCCAGGCATATATAACTTACTAACTCTTTACTCTTAAACTAACCCATGATTCTTATCTTGTTTAGCCAATAAGCTTGGTACCTTTTCTCAGAGCAGCATTTCAACTTCTTTCCTCTGTGTCTCCTGGTATCATATCATGGTGTAGTGTCTCTCTGGCTTCTCTACCCTGTTCTTCCTGTTCCCAGAGATTTCCCAGTCTGGTAGCTCTGCCCACACTTTCTGTTTGCCTTCAGCCAATCAATGTTTTTATTAAACTAGTAGGCAATTACTTACAATGTAACAACATAATCATACTTCATAATCCTTAATTTTTTTTTGAGACAAAATTTCTCTGAGTAACAGCTCTGGCTGTCCTGGAACTTGCTCTATAGACCAGGTTAGTCTGGAACTCAAAGAGATCCACCAGCCTCTGCCTCCCAAGTGTCAGGATTAAAGGCATGTGCCACCACCACCGAGGAATCTTTAACATTTTTAAACAATATTTTAAATTTATCCTTTGATATGGTAGGACTGTTTTCTGTATGTGATGCTGTAAATAAGTAACTGTTCTGGGCCATGGTGAGCACCATAGCAATAGGCAGGAAATCAGAGTAGAGACAAGTAGAAAGAGGGCGGAGTCAGTCAGTCTCCATCTGACACCCCTCCCCAGGAAGAACCATGTAAGGAGTCCAGGTAAGCCATGGGCCGGGCCACGTGGCAGGTAGATTACTAGAAATGGGTTGAATTAAGATGAAAGAGCTAGCTAGTAATGTGCTTGAGACATAGGCCAAACAGTATGAAGTTAATATAAGTGCCTGAATCATTTTTTTGGGGGGAAAGCCACTGCAGGTGAGGGCCAAACTTCTGGCCCAAACAGGCCCAAAAATCTTTACAACACTTTGACAACTTCATTGATGTGTATTGATCATATCTACCTTCATTCCCATCTTACTCCCCTCAGACTCTCCCCTCACCTTCTCCTACTTTCCTCTATTTTTAAAAAATAAATCAGAGCTGGAGAGATGGTTCAGAGGTTAGGAGAACTGACTGCTCTTCCAGAGGTCCTGAGTTCAATTCTTGGTAATCACATGCTGGCTCACAACCATCTGTAGTGAGATCTGGTGCTCTCTTCTGGCATAAAGGTGTGCGTGCAGATAGAACACTGGTGTACACAAAATAAATAACTCTAAAAAACCAAAATAACTCACTGAATCCAGCTAGTGCTGCCTATATGCACACGAGTATAGGTAATCTACTGGTAGTCATACACATGAAGAAAATTGATTTTCCTTCCCTAGAAGCCATCAGCTGACCAAAGCTCCTCAGCTGAAGGTGGACCTTGTGAGCCCCTCCTTCTTCCATGCTGGAATTTTCATTGGCTTCATCTAGTGCAGGTGTTAGGCAGGTAACCACAGATGCCATAATGTTGTGAATGCAATAACCATGTCATGTCCAGAAGAAGAGTATTTTACAGCATACCTCCTTGAACCCCAGCTAACACTCTTTCTTCTCTTAAGTGAAGTTCCCTATGCTTTGGAATGAGAAAGAAAGTGATAATAGAACAGCCCTTTTAGGACAGAACACTCAACAGCTGCTATTCTGGATCTTTGACCACTCAAGAGTCTTCGAGTTGATTTCTGCCCACTGCAGGAGACGCTTCATCAGACCCAGGCTGTGAGCAGAGTCCACCATTAGAGACAAATATTTGGAAAGCAGTTTAACATGATCATTTAGCAAAACAACAGCAAAAGTTTCTCCTCTAGGGCCCGTGACCTCCCAAGGCATGGGATTTTTGCCAGGCTCACAGTATCAAGCATAAATGCATTCATGTGGAGCAGGCAGGACCCAAATCTACACAAGAAGTAGTTGATTACACCATAACATTCATGCCACTATTGTGGGTATATTTTTCCCAGCAGGTTGGTATTGTAGTATTCAGGGGCCAGTGTTAGGTAAAATCATTGATGCTTTTTCTCCCCAACTGGCCTGCTGGATTGCAAGGAAGAAGTTTCCTGGTTAGTTCCAGGTTTATATTTTAATTATGTGTGTGTGTGTGTGTGTGTGTGTGTGTGTGTGTGTGTGTGTTGCCTGTAAAATCTAGAAGAGGGAATTGGGTTCCCCTGGAGTTGGAATTACAGGTGGTTGTGAACCACCTGATGTGGGTGTTGGGAACTGAACCCATCTCCTCTCCAAAAACTTCTGAGCACCCCCAGATAGACTGTTTTTAATGTCCTTCAACCAAAGTATGCAGTGTCTTCCACAATAAAGTCCTGCTATCTAGTTATGGTAAACAATCAAGAACATTGGCAATAACCAGCTCTGGTTTGGTGGTCTCTGGGGTCTCCCTGACTAATAACTTAGACAGAGTTATCATATACTCAACACTGAAATTTTTATTTAATAACTGATGACTTCTGGGAAAAGCGTTTGCGAGACGGTCTCTATCCTGAAGAAGAGTGGGCACTTGGAGGATGAATAGAGGAGTTCACCGGATAAGGGAGCAGCCAGGGAAGGACAGCCATGGATATACAGGTTTCCAAAGCATAGAAAACTAGAAGAAAGCCTATGGCCATGCAACCTTGGATGTGCCTGAGGGTATCTGATTTTGGAAGCTAAGCAGGGTCAGGTTTTTTTAGACATAGATGGAGGAACCAGTCAGGGAATCCTACATCCTCACAGGAGTAATATTCAAGTGGAGCTGTCACCCATGTGTGTGTATCTGTGTGATAGTATGCATGCCTCTATGCATGTGTGGAGACCAGAAGAAGGCACTGAATGGATGACCTCTGTCACTTTCCCCCTAGTCCTTTGAGGCAGAGTCTCTCTCTAAATGAGGAGTCTGTGCTTTTTTCTAGGCTGGAAGCCAGCAAACCCCAGTGAATCTCTTGTCTCTGCTCCACTTGGAGCTAAGGTTACATGGAGAACACCTGTCTTGTTACATGAGGGCTGGATCTAAATTCTGATCTTCACCGTTGAGCAGTACATACTCGCAACTGTTACACTGTCTCTCCAGGCCCATTCCCATTTTAAGGATGGTTAACGGAGGTGCAGAGGATGGCATGCTCTCTGGAGACTGCAAGCAGAGTATTTAGGAGTGGAGAACTCAAGGACATTGGCCACTCTGTGCCTTCTACATCTTCTTCCACTTCATCCTCTTCCCCTTTTATGTTTGTGTGTGCACATGAGTGTGTTAGCGCATTTGCATAAGTGCACACCTGTGGCTAGAGCTGGACACCACGAGTCTGCTCCCACTGGTTTTCACCTTAGCAACTTGAGGCAGGGCCTTCCAGTGTCATTTTCTCTAAACCACTGACCAGGGAGTTTCTGGGAAGCCTCACTCTGCAGTGTGGGGCTTACAGGCACATGCAGCCATACTTGGCTTCTTATGTGGGTGCTGAGGGATTTGAACTTAGGTCCTTGTGCAAGTGTTCTTACCTACTAAGCCATTTCCCCAGCTTCTTTTGAAACAGGGTCTCATGTAGCTCAGGCTGGCCTTAAACCTTACTGTCTTCCTGCCTTGGTTATCTGAATATTGCAATTACAGGTGTGAGCCATGCTTACCTCCTCCTCATTCTCCTCCTCCTTCGTTTTAAACTTGGCAATGATTACTCAGTGAAGGGGTGTTGGATAGATACACAAGAGGAGCTCAGATGGGCGCTTCTTACAGCCACATCTCACTTCGTCCCTGCATAGATCAGTTTTCCATCATGCTCTGATTGCCAAACACTGGGTATACAGGGATTGGGACATAGACCCTGCAGCACAGGCTTGTGAGCTATTGAGGCAGGATGTATGATCAAATATGAAAAGATGTTAAGAGAAGTGGGAATAAAGCCTATGGAATGAGACAGAGGATTGCCCAAAGAGGAGGTGGCTGTTTTTATCTGCAGCGAAGGGTCAATAAAAGGGAGGGACTTGTGGGTGCTCTGAGCTGGGGCTGAGCGGCCTCACTCAGCTTTCCAGTTCTTGTCCAGGCAACCCCTGGGACAGCAGAGCGCCAGGCAATTTTGCCAGCTGCCGATATCCTGACCCACAGTTGGGGGTGGGGTGACTGCTCTGGCACCAGTGAGTGGGTTGTCTTCTAACGTCTTCATTTAAGATTGGTGGAGAGAGACAGAAGTCCTCCCAAGTCCAGACTCTTCTTCTGCATCTGCCCTGGCTTTGAAATGATTTGGTCTGTTGCCATGAGCAGGCTCAATTACCCACAAACGCAGAGCTTGGAGTGTACAAACCCCACACCAGAACACATGCTGTGGGGCATGATTTGGCCACTGGACAGGACATCGGGTTTGTTAGAAAATTGCAGACAGATGGGTAGGGAGTTTGTACCTGTGCAGTGTGTTGGAAAGGACTGAATGACATAGGTATCCAGTAGCTCACAAACATATATACACATACACACGCCACACACACACACACTCCACACCCTGACATGTACACACATGCATGCACACATACCACACACACATCACACATATGCACTGCATACCTACCACACATACACATTGTACACATACACACCACACACACACATCAATTCACACACTCCAGCACACACACACCAACACTCTCCCAAAGCCTGGAATTTTACTTGTTTTGTCTACAGTTCACTCACAGCCTGCCCCCCCCCTACACAAACATTCATCAGGCTCTCCAAATGCTAAGTCCCAATGCTAAGTACGGAGAATCTGGAAATGAAGAGAACTCAGTTCCTGCTTGCCATCAAAGGCTAGGGAGATGGAGAACCTATGCCCTAATCTTCAGGGCTCATGTGGAAATCCAGGCATGGTGGTTTGTACCTGAAGCCCCTGTGCTGGGGAGGTAGAGACAAGAGGATCCCAGAGCTTGCTAATCAGCCAGTCTAGCTGATCTGTAAACTCTGGTTTCAATGGGAGACATTTCTCAAAAATAAGGCATACAGTGGCTTAGAAAGAGGGTGTATGATGTTGACCCTCTGACCTCCACATGCACAAGCATCTGTACCCCTCCCCAACACATGTGTACCTGTACCCACACACCGACTCATGCAATGCATGTTTATGTCTACACACATCTACATACACACACACACACACACACACACACACACACACACAACCCCTGTGATGCCTCAAGCAAGTGCTGGAACTTTACACAGTGCTGGAACATGGCAAGACCTAGTTAACTTTACCAGGATTAGCTTTGATGAGAAGGGAGGTCAGGAAGGCTTCATGGAGGAGGCAATGCCTCAGCCGGGCACTGAGGACAGGGGAGAAGCCAACTTACGACAGGGCCTGGGTAGCAGAGAGGGCTTTCAGTCTGGGATGAGACTTGGGGAAGGTGCTGGAAGTGTCCATGGCATGGCACCTGGGTGTCTTGACTGCTGCTGCCTGCTACAGGTATGGTGGAGAGCTGGGAGCCTGTGGAGCTGAGGAGGATGGCAAACCTCCAGACAGCAGTGTAAAGAGTATTTTGGGGACTGAAAGGACTGAAGGCACGTTGCTGGACATCAGCTTTAGGGGACAAGGCAGGATGGAGGGTTCAGACACCACACAGCCTCTACCTCCAACAGTGGGCTATCTGGACACTTTGTGTCAGTTACAACCAAGTGAGGGTATTCCACTGGAGGCTGGAAGGGACACTCCGTGGCTCCTGGAGCTCTGTATCAGGTCCTCTCCTCCATGACAGTACCCTCCCTTGGTGTCTGCCTTGCCTTGTTTGCTCTGATTACATGTGACCTCGGGGCAGGAATCAGGTGCTTCCCGTAAGTGTATCCAGCTGTAAGAGAGCCAGTCTGCTCATCATGCCTTGGTCTCCCTGTGTCTTGTAGGCAGTGAAGCAACAATTACAGTAAGGCTTACTGTATGATGTACATACAATCTGCACATCAGCTTGGGGAAAGAAGTCTGGGATTCCACAGACCCAGCCAGGATTCCTCTCTGATATGAAGAGGACCAGGAAGAACAAGTTGCAGAAGATGAATGGGTAAACCAGGAGACCAGGCTCACACTGGTTAAGAGGTCAGCCCAACCTCATTAACCCGGTCACTGAGTGGTCAGCATGATCTAGAGGGGACGATGCTCTGCCCATTACAGTGATTCCATGGCCTCTACATCAGCTCCTGCCTGCTTGAGATCTGGTTTTACCTTCTCTATTGATGGACTATGATCTGGAAGTGTAAACCAAATAAACTCTTTCCTCTCCAAGTTGCTTTTTGGTCATGGTGCTTTGTTGCAGCAATAGAAACCCCAAGACACTGGGTTGCAAAGGTAAAACTTGGAAATACCTCTGTAATTTCCATGGCAAGAAAAGATAGATCCCACACTGGCTTTTTACCATTCCAGCTTAGAATGGACTCAGGCCCTGGCCCTGGCTCTGCCCAGGGCATCGGAAAGATGTTCAGGAGGGTGGCATTTTGATATCCAGACAACTAAGAGTGTCACAGCACCCAGGAAACGGGAGGAAGAAGTGAAAACTTAGGGAAGAGGTAGTCAAAGGGAGGAGGAGGAAGGAGAGTGTGGGTTGGTGGGAATGCCACTCTCCAGTCTTGGAGCCTGTTAGGCCAGGACTGAGTTCCAAGGTCCTTGGCAGCTACTTGGAGCCATGGCTCCCTTGGGGGCAGTGCCAGCACCAGCCAGCTGTCACCGCTGGGATTACATTTCAGAAACTAGTTTTTGAGAGAGACAAGCTGGACCCGAGGGGGGCCGTATCTCTGTGTCCTTGTCCTTGGGAGGTGGAGAAAGGAGAAGAGGAGGAAGAGGCGGGGCAGCTGGAGGGAAAGCCAGGCAGCAAAAGCAATTAGTGAGGAGCAGGGGAAATTGCTTTGTGTGGGGTTTCCCTAGGGGTTTAGGCGGGAAAGGACGCTTAAGAGCCCTGTGAAGTCCTAATGGCTCCTGGTTTATCAGATGGCAGCGTCATAGAGGCATCTCCAGAGTCACCTCATGCATCTCTCATATCAAAAGAGAGAGGGGAAACCCAGGCTTCTTAGCAACTATTTTGAGAGCCACAAGAATAGTATATGTGGCTAGCACTACGTGAATTAATTCAAATTCTCCCTGAGGAGTCCAAACCCACAGTGGGGTGTGTGTTACTTTTCTGTACTCTCCCCTTGGAATCACATACCCCCACTCAGGTATGCTTTTCTGAACACTTTTCTCTTAACCTTCATACTCAGTCCTACATGAGACTATCTTTAATAAAATTCTAATTCTGCTCCACTGTAGCATCTATTCCTGAACTTCTTTTTAGCATGGAAGCTGGAGATCTCCAGTTGGTCTGAACCAGGCTTGTCAAGGTCTAGGCAAACTGCAGGCTAGTGAGGGTGGCCTCAGGGAGTCTCTGTTCTCTTCTCTCTCACTCACTCTCACCAGAGACACAGTCTGGGGCTGGATGGGAAGGGCTCAAGGGCAGGTGTTGTCATTGGGAACAGTGGGTGGAGACAGCCATAATGGCTCTCACTGATTTGGCAGCAGGAGCTGATTCTAAGAAAACTTTCTGTGGAATGACCTTCTGTGCATATTGTCTAGACAGGAAGAACAAGCATGTGTCTACCTGGTCCTTCCCCCTTGGCTGAGGGTGGCCCTGGGGACAATCCCCCTTCATCTGCAGGGCCTGAAGGAGGCACCTGCTCTGAGGGTGTCTCATAGAAGTCTTAAGAAGTGGGTGAGGAATCCTTTTCTCAAATCCTTTCTCAGGGCTCTATTCTCTTCCCACAGCGGCCTCCTGAGGACAGAGCATCTGTCTTTCTATGTGCTGCCCCAGCCCAGCTTGTACAGAGGTTTAGGAAATACACCTGAGGGGAACCAAGTCCTTCTGGTGAGGCAGGGTCATGATAGCTGCTGTGTCTTCCTAGGTGGGACAGAAGCAAGAAGAAGGACAGTCCAGGGCTTCACTTGGGATTCAGTCCTTGGCTCTGCCAGCTGACCTCGGCTTCATGCTTGTTCCCATAATGCTCATTTCCTTTGAGGAATATCACTCTTTTTAAACACCTTCCTCTAGCTAGGTGACCCAAACAGCCATAGTGATTGGCCCAGGAATGGGCACTTGATCCAAAAGGTACCAATCAAAATTCTTCCCTGGGACCAGTCTCTCTCTTCCTCTTAAGCATTTAAATGAATGGGAAAGGAGAGTTGACTTTATTAGTTTGTTTTTTTTTTCTTCTCTATATTTTATTCCCTGCCCCGTGTATGAGTGTGTGAGTGTGTGTGTGCATGTGTGTGTGCATATGTGTGAGTGTGCATGTGTGTGAGTGTGTGTGAGTGTGCATGTGTGTGAGTGTGTGTGAGTGTGCATGTGTGTGAGTGTGCATGTGTATGAGTGTGTGTGAATGTGTGTGAGCATGTGTATGGGTGTGCATGTGTGTGAGTGTGCATGTGTGTGAGTATGACTATGCATGTGTACATATGTGGGTGCATATACTACGGCATGCACATGGAACACAGAGGACAACATTGTTGAGGGCTGCTTTTCTCTCTACACTGCTTTTTTTTTTTTTAAACCTTATTTATTTATTTGCCTTGGTGTTTTGCCTGGAACTGGAACTACAGACAGTTGTTAGCTGCCATGTGGGTGCTGGGAATCAAACCCGGGTCCTCTGGAAGAGCAGACGGTGCTCTTAACCGCTGAGCCATCTCTCCAGCCCCTACACTGCTTTGCAAGTTGTAGGGATTGAACTCAGGCTGTCAGGCTGGCAAACACCTTTACTCAATGGGCCACCTCAGCTTTAACCTTTTTACTTTTTTGCATGTATGTGTGTGCTCATATATGTGTGAGCCCATGTGTATTTTTTGTGTGTGCCTGTGTGTGTGTATGTCAATGTGAGTGTATGTGTCTGTGTCTGTGTGAGTGTGTGTGCTTGTCTGTGCCTGTGTGTGTGTGTATGTCAATGTGAGTGTGTGTACCTGTGTGTCTGTGTGAGTGTATGTGTCTGTGTGAGTGTGTGTGCTTGTCTGTGCCTATGTGTGTGTGTGTAAACTATGAACCTCTTGATTATGCGGCAAATGCTTTAACTGCTGAGTCCTGTTCCCATGCCTCGTTGTTGTGACAGTCTTTCTTGCTAGGGAGCCTTGTCTGGCCTCAAACTTGCTTTGTAGACCAGGCTGGCCTCACCCTATGTGATCCTCCTTCTCCTGCCTCCTGAGATAACAGCAATGCACCCCATGGGAGCCCTGCTGTGGCTCTGAGGCCATTATAGCTTCCCATCTGAGGGTCCTCAGAAAGACTATACAAGGTCCTGGTGGAGAACCCCAGTGCCTGGCACCTGCTGTTCTGCGGTGGATCCTTGTTGGGGACATGTCCCACTACAGGGTAACCCCAGCATGGCAGCTTCCATTCTAGGATGCTAATGGCTTAGAATATTATAGTCTTTTCAGGATGTTTCACGATTGAATTCTGTCCTCATTTGGGTAGCTCAGCCAGCTTGCAGGTAGAAATGTTAGAATGACCCGAAGCGGCTTGGTAAATTCCCCTTTTCTGTTACCCTCACCTGCCTCCGACTTCACAGATTTGGGCCTGTTGAGACAACGGCTTCCAGAGCTTGCTTCCTCACATCAAGCTTGAGTCTGTCCATCCTACTCCGTAGGAGGCTCCACGGCCCTCAGTCCCTCCAGGCCAGCACTGTGAAGAGCTGTGAAATGTAAGCTGCATATACAATTAAGGATGTTCTAGCAGCTGCATTTAAAAAAAGAAAAGGAAAAACCCCAAAAACACTCAAACCAGGTAAAATTGATTTTAACAATATATTTGATATGATGGATTCGAGATGGTAAGATTTCAGTGTGTGACTAGAGTTAAAAAAAAATAAAATCTGATCAATGAGATATTTTTGCATTCGGGTTTTTGTACTGCTTTTACCTTCAAAGCATACCTCAACTTGATTCAGGCACATCTCAAGTGCTCTCAACAACCATGTGGGGTGAGAACCACTGGGCTGCACCAGGCATCGGTTGGCATAGAAATCAGACCACAGTCTGCAAAAGTCTAGGGATTTTGCCATTTTTATTTCAGTCCATTATCTTGTCTAACTAGAATCATATCAGCTTTATACTACTTTGGACCTGAGATGTGATCTTCAGAGGAGGCCTAGGAACTTTTAGAGAAAACTGAAGGCCAGACAGCTGAGTCCCAGGGTTCCTTCTCTCTGTGATGGGCAGAGGAGCTGTGGGGACTGGGTATTGATTCTCTTTTGTTTATTTGTTTTGGTGAAGTGATTATAGATTCTCAATAAAGTTAAGAAGATAGTGCAGACTTCACCTCTATCCAGGCTTTTTGCATAGTGGGATTAAAGGCGTGGCTCATCACTCCCTGACCTTCATGGTTTGGCTCTGTAGGTGGCTCTGTCCTCTGATATTCCAGACTATTTTTTATTAAATATGCACTATATCACTACAGATATCCAGAACATATTTGTTCAAACCAAGACATGTCTCCCTGCACTTCTGTCTCTGTCTCTTGTGTGTGAGCATGCATGAAGAAGCCGAAGGTGAGGGTTAGGGGTCTTCCTCAATCAGTCTATACTTTATTATTTATTTATTTTGGAAGAGAGTCTTACTATGCAGACTTGGCTGTCCTGGAGCTCACAGACACCCGCTGCCACTGCTTCCCAAATGTTGAGATTAAAGGCCTGCACCACCATGCTTCACTTTCTTTTTTGAGACAGGGTCTGCCCTGAACCCAGACCTCACTGGTTATCTAGACTGGCTAGTCAATGAGCTCCAAGGTCTGTCAGTCTCCATCTTTCTACTGGTATTGGGGTTACAGACATCTGTTACCACACCCAGCTTTATTGTGGATGCTAGAGATCTGAACTCAGGTCCCCATACTGGCACAGGAGGCACTTTACCCATGAGTCCCTCATTTCCTTTTTTTTTGTTGAGGGAGTCAATCCAGGATGCCACATTGCATTTGGGTCACCTATCTATTTATAAAGTAGATTAACTGAGGTACAGTGGAATTCAGTATGTGCAGTATACCCTCTTAATAAGGCTGCTGTGTCTTGAGGCTGGGGACACCGTCACGCAGATGGCATGTCTGCTAAACACAATGAGGATCCAAATTTGCTGAGAGTTTGCCTAATCCAAACACTGTCTTAAACATTTTACACAATGAAAATGCTGATCCCTCTTAATAGCCCTGGCAGGTTGGATGACCCATGCTGCCTCTTCTCTCCTTGGGACAGAAATGTGTCCTGGTGCACTCTGCCGGGTGATTTGGCAGAGATCTCATCTCTGTAGGATATTTTCCCATCTGTTACAGGCAGAAAGGTCGGTTCCCTAGACCCTGTATGTTGAAGTTCTGATGTTCAATGTGGCTATATCTGGAGAGAGCCTTTAAGGGGAGATGATGATAATAGTGCTTGTTATTCAGCGTTGTGTAACTGTAAAGGATTTTGGGAATAACTAGCTTAGTTTGAAGATTCTGACTCATAGCTTTGGAGGCATCTGACCATGGTGAATTGGCTCCATCATGTTTGGGCCTGGGAGAGGCAAAGATTCATGATGTATATAGGGTATTAGGCAGAGCAAAACCAAATTGTCCTGGCGAAGAGATGTGGAAGATCTCCATTGTCTCTTTCAAGAGCTGCCATGGTTTGAAAGTGAAGTATACCCTCCCCAGGCACTTGTGTTTGAGCCTTGCTTTCCTGTTGGTAATGCTATTTTGAAAGGCTGTAAAGAGCTGTGAAGAGCAAGCTATGTGTGGTGACCTTTAATCCCAGCATTCAGGAGGCAGAGACAGGAGGTGGATCTCTATGAGTCTGAGGCCAGCCTGGTCTATATATGGCGTTCCAGGACAACTGGGGCTGCATAGTGAGACCTTGTTCAAAGAAACAAACGAACCCCCAAGCAAACCCACTCCCAAACCCACAAACAATCAAAAAACCAGTCCATCACCACCACAGACAACAAAAATAAAACCCAAACTGTTAAAAGGTGGGGACTCAGCGGAGGCAGTGGTCTCGGAGGGTGGGCCTTGGGCATGACTGCTTGTCTCCACTTGCTGTTCTCTCTCGGTTTCCTGTTCTGCCAAAGCATAAGAGGCAAAATCCCAACCGTGTGCCTCTCCACAGTCAGCGTGGCCTGCTGCCGTCTTCCCCTTCACATGGGCGGTGTCGCTCCAACTGTGAGCACAAACCAGCCCTCCCGTCTTCAGGATGCTAGTGTCAGGAACTTGGTTACAGTGAGGAGAAAAATACCCGATACAACTGCATGACCTGGAGACCTCCCCCCACTCCCCCCCTCCTCCTCCTCACCTTTTCGTGGTTTTTCTTTTCTTGTACTAATTTGATAGTATTTATTTATTTAACTTTTTACTTATAAAATAAAGTTTTTATCCATGTATCCCCTTTCTCCCCCTCCCCTCCCTCCTCCGAAACCCTCCCGGTCAGTCTTCAGCCTACCCACATCCCATCCTCTCCCTAAAAAGGGCCTTTTTGTGTTTTTTTCAACACAGAATTTCTCTGTGAAGCCCTAGCTATCCTGGAACTCACTCTATAGATCAGGCTGGCTGTGAACTCAGAGATTCTGCTGCTTCTGTCTCCTGAGTGCTGGAATTAAAGGCGAGTGCCCCATTTCTGAAAGGTTCCACCACCTTCCACCAAGCCTTTATTGTGTGGACTTTTAGGGGACAGTTAATGGCTGATCCTCATCCAGGGAATTGCCATACTAAGAAGAGGAAGAGCCACCATCACATAGGCACACGGAGAAGAGACCAAGCAAGGACAAGGAAGACAGGTGTGGAGAGAGACGGGGCCAGAAGCCAACCCTGCATGTACCTTCATCTAAAACTTCCAATCCATAGAGCTGTGAGAAAACAAATATCAGGGCTGGAGACATGGATTATCCATTAAGAACAGCTGCTGCTTTTTCAGACGACCCAAGTTCAGTTCCCAGCACTGATGTCAGTGGCTCACAACCACCTGTAATTCCAGCTCCAAGGCATCCGATGCTCCCTTCTGGACTCCACAGGCACTTGCACAAAGCCACAGACACACAGACACACACTCACACAGACACACACACACACACACACACAGAGAGGCAGAGAGAGAGAGAGATTTGTTTTGTGTTTAATCCCAGCATTGGGGAGGCAGCAATGTGTTTCTGTGAGTTCAGGACCAGCCTGGTCTACAAAGCGCATTCCAGGACAGCCAGGGTTCTTAGACAGAAAACCCATCTCCCAAACCATTTCTGTGGTTCTAGGCTCTCAGTTGTGGGATTCTGGGAAGGCAGTCTGAACACCTCACACATCACCGGTCAACACCAGGCTTGCTGGCAGTAGCTTCAGGTATGAAGGTTTATGTACTTGCCATGTCTGTCCTATGTTCTTTGCTCTTGTCATTGTCTAAGAAACAGACATGTCATGGAAGTCACTACCCATGGAACATGAAGGAACACATGAGAGCTGGCCTAACTGTGGCCGAGATAGGGTTAACCTAGACAACTGCAGTGAAGCTCAGCTGCCTTTGAACCCACACAAAAAAGAAGCGACTTCAGGATGATAAGCCAGTGGGGTTATGGGACTGATTGTTATGATCAAGAACTGGCTGAGAACCAGAAGTTGGGGTACCATTGCTTTCCCACATTAATTCATGGGCGAGGTTGGGCACAGAGAGCCTGACATGCCTAAGCTCACTCAGACAAAGGTGCTACGTCTAAACAGTGAGCCCAAGGTAGCCTGACTCTAGAGGTCCAGCCTTACAACAGGGTTAAAGTTGATCATGGTTTTTGTGGTGGTTTGGATGAGAATGTCCCACGTGGGCTCAGAGGTTTGAGTACTTGTTCCCCAGTGGGTGTCACTATTGCGGACAGTTAGGAGGCTGTGTGTGTGTGGGGAGGAGGCTTTGAGGTTTAAAGCCATGCACTGGTCCCAGTGCTTTCTCTGCTTCGTGCTTGCCATTCAAGATGTGAGCCCTCAGCTTTGGCCACAGGTGCCATGTCTTCCACCTGCTGCCTCCACACCACCGTCATGGAGCCTAACCCTATGAATCGTATTATACTCTTTCTTCTATAAATTGCTTTTCAGCAATAGAAAAGCAACTAACATAGTTCTCTGGCATCCTTTGATCCAGCAATGTAACGAATCTACCTGTTGATTTGTTCACTTATCAGACACAGCACACGAACAGCTTTCCCACTCACTTTAACTCATAACATGCCTATCTTGATCTTTCTTAGCAGTCATCAGTACTGCCATTTATGAGTCTAGTTCTGACTCACTTGCTAGATTTTATTCTTCACGGAGGCAAAGATTTTATATATACATATATGTTCAAAGATGCTTTATTTTTAATTGTGTGTGTGTGTGTGTGTGTTTACACACGCATCTGTGGAGGTCAGAGGACATATGTGAAGGAATTGATTCTCTTTGTCCTGTGTAAGTTCCAGGAGCCAGCTCAGCTTGTCAGGCTCAGCAGCGGTGCTCTTTACCCCTGCTGGCCCTGTCCTCAGCTCTTTTGAGTGTGTCCCAGTCAGTGAAACTTCTGGGTAATGATGTCTCACCATCAACTTGCTGAGTGCCTTTGGCTCAGTCATGTCCGCTCTTTGGAACTACTTTTTTTTTTTCTCATTACAGCTTTAAAATGTAGGTTTCTTTTGATTTTGCTAGGCTTAGAAAGCTGGGCAGACAGCTGATATCAGTAAAGGCTAAAACGGAAAGGCTGAGGGGGCGATGGTTCTGGAATGCCTGGTTAGGAAAGAAGAGCTAGGAAAGAAGTGGTGGGGGTGGGATAACCCTTCCCTAGGGCAAGAAGAAAGGCTGGGAAAAGGGATAGGTGAAAAAGCAGAGTCCAGCATGAGGCATGCACATCCCCCGTGAGGGGTGGGAACTTTCCCCCAGGTGCCAGGCCGATGGGGTTTATTGTAACTGGAGGCCAGGGCCAGGAAGTGAGCAGTTTGGTCAGGTACCTCACTTGAGAAGGATCCGGCCTTTTCTGTTTATTATAGAAACCCATGCATGGCTATGAAGTTCAGAAAGGAGGAAATTGGCTGGAACCCAGAGAGCTCTGTCACTGTCCCCTCCTTGGTATCAGTTGTTATCACTAATGGTGTGTACAGTCCAGCTGAGTCAGGTACTATGCCCACCCAGCCTGTCTGTAAATTCCAATTGGTCCTTGTTGATTTTGGGGTCAGCTGTGTTATTTTTGTTTCTATTTTATAATGGGAAAGCTGAGCCTTGAAGAGTTAGTTCCTTGTCCCAGGTCATGCAACTGGTAGCGTCATAGCTCAGGTCTAACCATTCCCCTGTACTCCCCCTCCCATCGCTGGGGTAGTAGGCACTGCTTAGAGGCATGCTTCCTCAGCCCCACCCCAGTCATCCTGGATGAGTTCCCTATACTTTGTTAGAAAGCAAGTTCCTAACTAAGCTGGCTCTGAAGGCCTCTGGTAACTAGCCTGCTTCAGGCCAGCATCTTCAGCTGCTACCATCAGGAGCTGAGACAGAACAGCCAGGGACGGCAAGCATCTTACCCCACCCCTGGGATGGCAGAGATAATCTGAAAGCAGATTGACAGCCGGGCTCTGGCTTCAGGGTTATTGGGAGTCTCCACCATTTTGCTATAGGGAACATGGGCAGAACCATTCAGACCAATGGAAGCCCTGAGACTTGCAAGGTTCTGATGATGATGATGATGATGATGATGTGTGTGTGTGTGTGTGTACTGGGTGATGATGATGATGAAGATGATGATGATGATGATATGTGTGTATGTGTGTGTGTGTACTGGGTAATGATGATGATGATGATGAAGATGATGATGATGATGATGTGTGTGTGGGGGGGGGGTGGACTGGGCTTTTAGGAAGGGAACAGAAGAGTTAACACTTCCAAACCACAGCTACATGGCAGGTGCCTTCTACTTATCTCCCCGTGTAATCCCTAAACCAGGTTTATGCAGCAGGAAGTTTCCCTTGCTACCCATCTCTGTATCTGGGAGCCCAGCTTGGAAAGAGGCCAGAGTTTTCTTTCATTCTCTAGGTGAACACTCAAACTTACAACTGGGTTCTTTAAAAATAACATTATTTTGCAATTGTGAGATTTTGAAATGAGTTTAGGAAATTATATTAAATGGAGAGAAACATAAGGCACCATGGTGCCTGCCTATTATCCCAGCACTGAGGGGAATACGGAGTAAAGGTCCTCTTTGACAGGACAGAGACAATTTGAAGCTACCCTGGGCTATATGTTTCCAGCAAACTAAAACCCACTAAAACTCAAAAGGCAAATCCTTAAAGAAGAGTCTCTAACAAGCTGCATCATGTTTGTTCGCTGTGATGGGAGCAGACATCTTTATCCCTAGTCTAACCCCCAGGGGCTTTCAATGTTCCTCTCCCCAGCTGGATGCGCAGTCAGTCAGGTGAGGTAGGGTTCACCTCCACTCCTCGCACAGGACCCCATGGAAGCAGGCAGGCTCACATCAAGGTTCACGGGCACCTTTTCCAGACTAGCCAGGGACTTGCTTCTTCTCATCCCTGCTGGGTAAGAGTGCACACCTTTATATCTGGCTTCTAGACCTAACTTCCTTCTAGGGTACCATTTCTTTGGGAGCAGGCCTGATGGCCAATCTCTCAGGACTATACAGTTCACTCCCTTCTGTGACAAGGCTGGGTATGTGGTACAAGCTGGTCATCCTGGCACGTGAGAAGTAGCAGCCGGCCAAAGGATCGGTACTTTGAAGTCATCCTTGGTGTCACAGTGAGTTTGAGGCCAGGGTAGGCTATCTCTGTATCCTATCATCTGCTTTCATTATCACACTGTTTCCATGGCCATTACTCCACTCCCAGCCCCCAAACTATAAAGAATTAGATAGCTCTGGGCTATCACTGTCTAGCACTGCTGCCCAAACTGGACTACACATTTCCTTCTGCTGCAGCAGAACACATAACTAGACTACATTTCCCAGCCTCCCTGGCAATCAGAGCTGGGCCACGTGACTGAATTCCCCCAATGGAAAGTGGTTGAAGGGGATGAATGTTAAACCTAGACCTGACTTATGATGTGTCCACTGCTATGGACCCTGTGTCTGTCTGTCTGTCTTTATTTCTTTCTTTCTGTTTTCTTCTGAACAGATGCACAGTGACCACCAGACTTCCAGGTCCCGGGCCTTCACAGAGTGAGAGACCTGGGCTGAAGGAAAGCCAGCTCAGTCTTTTAAGCTGTGTGGGTTTGGACATGTGACTTATTCTTTGAGTTCCGTTTCTTAGTGCTGGTGCCTCCTTACAAAAAGCACAGTTGCTTTTCACAGTTTCTTCTGGGGCCAAATATGAATAATCATGGCGAGGAACGGAGTCAGGCAGCCCTGACAACCATGTTCCCATGTGGCAACAGTTGCACAAAGTTTTTATAGTAACCATACAAAGGCAGTCATAAATCAAGGTACTAAAAACTACACCAGTTTTTTAAAAAAAGGTTGTAACTCATGCTTGAAAAAAATACATTAGGGGCTGGTGAGATGGCTCAGTGATTAAGGGCTACTCACTGGCTGCTCTTTCAGAGGACTGGGGCCCAATTCCCAGCATTCACTTGGTGACTCACAACCATTTGTAACTCCAGGCCCAGGAGATCTCTTCTGGCCTCCATAGGCACCAGGCACTTAAGTGGGGCACAGACAGACACACAGGCAGAACAACTATACACTTAAAATGAAACAAAATCAGCAAAGTGGGGAAATCACCCAATTAACCTCCCAGCTGGTGGAAGCCTGTTTATGTATTCCCCTAAAGGTCACAAGGATGGATGCTGGGTGGGATAACTAGGTGGATGATGAGTGGCTGGCTAGTCGGAAGGCTAAGCTGTACTGGTGAGATGGTTAAGCATACAAAGGCACTTGCCCCCAAACCTGATGACCTGAGTTCCTTTCCTGGGACTTGAATGGGGGAAGGCGAGAACCAATATGTTGTAGAAGGTTTTCTGGCCCGTTTGGGCCCAAGGTTCGGACCTGGCCTGTGGTGGCTTTTGTTCCCCAAAGAAATGAATCAGACACTTATATTAACTTCATACTGTTTGGCCCATGTCTCAAGCACATTACTAGCTAGCTCTTTCATCTTAATTCAACCCATTTTTATTAATCTGTCTGCCATGTGGCCCAGCCCGTGGCTCACGTGGATTGGTTACATGTTTCCTCCTCGGGGGTCGGATGGAGACTGGCTAACTCCACCCTCCTTCTACCTGTCTCTCCTTTGATTCTCCACCCACTTCTACGGTGCTGCACTTAGGCCAAAACAGCTCCTTTATTTACAGCATATAGAGAATATTCCACCACACCAATACATACACATTCTCTGATCTCCATATGTGGACACACACACACACACACACACACACACACACACACACACACACACGGAACAAAAGTGTAAAAGAAGACCAAGCTAATTGGACTCTGGCTAGTAGTGTTTTACTTCCTCACAATCACAGTTCTAACCAGTTAATCAACCTTGAAGAACCTTGACCACAGGTGTGTCCCTCCCAACTGCTCTCTATTCCTCACAACTTAAACTCACAGTTCTTTTGAGAATTAATGTTCTTTCATTTGAGATAACACCAAGCGTCAGCTGAACCTCAGATCTTCCATGTGTTTCCGTATGGGGCTTCCATTATGGTTCCCCAACTTGGCAATGCCAAGTTCCCTCTGTCTAATTCAGCCCTTCTTTCGCAGAGGCCCCAACTTCTAAGCTGTGATGGAAGAAAGGACTGGAAAAGATCTGGGAGAGACGATTTGAGATGAGATTTATTTTTTCTGTTTTGAGACATGGTTTCTCTGTATAGTCCTGATTGCCCTGAAACTCATTTTGTAAACTAGGCTAGCACTGGACTCAGAGATCCAAATGCCTCTGCCTCCTGAGTACTGGAATTAAAGGCGTGCACTACCACTGCCTGGGTGGCACATGACTTATGGGTATTCTGGCAACCAGAAGCCTGTCCCTGGTGGTAGGGACAGTATGGAGAGCCTACCACATGGTATCAATGCATGAGTTATAAGCACAATTAGGGTCGAATGGGATTGAGAGGTTATGGGAACAGAGACACTGACTGGCATGGGCAAGCACCTGACAGGTGGGGAAGAATCATAAATACTACAAAATCTCAGAGTTATGGCTAGGGGCCACTATGCGTGGAAGTAGGATCATGACAGGCTTGGGTGGTAAAGTGTAAAACCCACAGGGCCTCCTAGACTGTGATAAGAGACTGTCAGCTCCTGGGACTCCAGGACAGAAGGAGATAGGGACCAGGCCATGGCTTAATTAGAAACCATGGACTCTCAAGTCCAGAAACTGCTCATGGGTCAGAGCTGTGGGAGAGAATGAGATACTGATAATTGGCACACAGGGGGAGACTTCTTGGTGTGTGCATTTGACAGTCTCAAATGCTTACATCCTCACCAGCCCTCTGGCCTTAGGCTTGCAAAACAGAGTCTACCATGAGATGGACATCAGCCTGAACTGGGGCCAAGATATGATTGTGTTGCAACTAAGGGGAGCATAAAATGATGTTGGAGAATGCTGTCCCACAGGCATGAGGATCATTACCATTTTCTTTAAACTTTATTTATTTATTTGCCTTGGTGTTTGTCTGGAACTGGAAGTACAGACAGTTGTTAGCTGCCATGTGGATGCTGGGGATCGAACCCGGGTCCTCTGGAAGAGCAGACGGTGCTCTTAACCGCTGAGCCATCTCTCCAGCCCTGATCATTACCATTTTCATCAGAGTAGCCTTGGCAACACTAAAGGACACCTTTGAGTCAGGACTGTTGACATCCCTTCACAGGAAAGATTGAGAGATTCACTAGACCTCACCTGAGGGTCCAGTCACTTATTTCAGCTGTATGTAATTTTCCCAAATCAAACATAGCCTTGAGATCTTGGAGGTAGTGCTAGCAATAGATTGTGGAAGGGTCATCCGTGCTGGGGTGAGACTTTTCAGTGATGTGACCACTTTGAGGTCACCCATACACCTCTATGTAACCATTATTTGTGCTCTATAAGGAAGCCCAATTGTTTCTCCAAGTTGAACTTTGAAGCAATTGTTACTTTGATCTGTCACTGGTGTCCAGCTGTGGGGAGCAGAAATGTGCTCCTATCTCACCAGGAAAAATTACAAAACAGATGGTGTATCAAGGAGGCTACAGGATCACTGGTGACTGGCAGGGATCTGAAGAGTGTGAGTGGGGTTCGATAACAAGGGTTCTGGGGTCAGAGGCAATGCAGCATGAAGTTGGAGCAGGAGCGGTCCACCATGAGTGAGCATCCTCCCAGGATACAGGATTTCACATCCTGACAAGGACACTCACTCGCTGCTAAGATGACACTTAGAAACTTGGAAAAATCCAGGTAGGACTCATTCCCAATGAAAAAGAAATGTCAGAACTTCAGCTGCGGTGCTCCAGGGGGTGGTGCGTTTCTCACGTGCTGGTGAGAGGCTCAGCAATGTGGTCCAGAAGCTCCGTAGCAGCTGCCCTCTAGAAGCCAAGGCTGGCGATAATAGTTGCTGAGATTGGACAGGCTTCTCTGGTATCAACAGAGAAGAGGGGAGCCTGAGATAATGACACCCCTTGATGGCACTTACAATCATGAGCAGGGTGGGAAAAATTACTGTTCTGAATAAGATCAGAGAGCAAAAGGAAGTCTGCAGAGAACTCTGAAAATGGTTACCTGGTGTTCTGAGGACAAGACAGAGGAGCAGGCAGCAAGGGTATTGTGTAATTTACACAGCCAGAGGGATTCAATGGACAATCAGACGCTGAAGACAGACCCTACACCAAGAAAAGGTCATGGTTCTTTTCTGAGCGAGAGTGCACAGCCAGACCCGTTCTTCAAAGGGAAGGTTGCCCATCCCCAAAGCTGCTGCAACACTTGCCTACATGGCACTGACACCCCAGTTATTTATTTCCAAAGAGTCCCATAGCCACTTACTGGAGCCACTGTACCTCATTAAAGGAAGAATAACCAGATCTTTTTGAGACTGTTGGATGCAGGGTCCAAGATGGTGCTGACACACAAGGATCTGAACAGCATCATGGCTTCCAGTTGGAGAAGTGACAAACAGAATGCAGCTCAAGCTTGGAGCATGTGTGTCTGTCTCCACAGAGTTCAGGAACCCATTCTATTCTCTGGCTCCGAGCAAGTCTGGGAGGAATATGGTGTCTCAGCCGGACCCAGCACAAAACAAAACATGAAGCCAACTGTCATATGGCAGTTTCCTTGAATTGAAGCATCCTCCTCACCCCGAGGGAGTTGAAGCTTATGAGACTCCAGGGGTAAACAAAACGTCATATGTCCAGTAAATCAGAAACTGGAAAGATTCTTAAGGCCCCTCCCCAGCATTCTAGATGCAATAGACAGACGGCAGATCTGAGAGGTAGCTTCAGGCTGTTCAGAGAGCACCCAGGATGTAGCCTGTGTGAGTTGTCACCCATGCTGGGGTGGGCTTTTCAGTGAGTCAGCTGTTAGTAACCCCAAGTTGAATTTTGCCAAGTTGAATTTCGGTCATTACTTGGTCTGTAGGTTCCTTTTCTGGGGTGAGTAAACATGTGTGTTAAGTCTTCTTATGAAAAAGTCTGTCACAACACCAACCAATCTGATATCCGGGGGTGGGGAGGCACAGAAATGCGCATTGCCATTAAAGTCCCAAGATGTATGGGTAGCAGCCCTTGAGTTATCCGTTCACTGCTTTGATTCCTACAAAGATCCCCCAGTGTGTTCTGGAAGATGTGAATGAATGTCCATAGTTTCAAGATCATGGGCAGCTATGGTGACTGCAGGGCCCACAACACCTCAGCTGGGGCTGTCACACAGGCAGACACACATTCACCTTCTGATCTGGTAAATACTCTGATTTTCCATTTCTGGTATGGACAATCTGAAGTGGTTCACAAAAAGCCCCACAAACCATGGCGGGAAATGACGCTGTATTAATATGCACACACAGATCTGTTCTTTGTGCATGCAGTGGGATTCAGAGGTTACCCAAGGAAGTGCTAGTGACGTCAGAGAATCTGGACCTCAATGGGGTGTGGACAGAATCATTGGAGACACGGAACCCAAAATCGCTTTTCAATTTGTTCTTGCTTTTCTTTGGGAGAATATCGAACATCCATTGCGGGAAGTTCCAACTCTCCAAGAATTGCATTAAGGTTACATTGTATCAGTGAGTGCTTGTATAATCCCTTAATAAATATTAATCCTTATATGATATGCTGCAATTGAATATTTTCGGCAATATCTGGGTGCCATCTGTTACATGAGATTTCTGACCCCGATTGGGTCAGAGGTCCAACCTGCCCATGGCTGGTTTTTCTCCCCCAAAATGACTCAAATGCTTATATTAATTTCATCCGCTTTGGCCTATATCTCAGGTACATTCCTAGCTAGCTCTTTCATCTTAATTCAACCCATTTTCATTAATCTGTTCTGCCACGTTGCCCCGTTGCTTACTTGTATTCCTACATACTTCTTTTCTGGCGGCTAGATGGAGTCTCTCTGACTCTGCATTCCTCTTACCTGAACTTCAGTTTCCCCGCCTACCTACGGTACCCCACCATGGCCAAAACAGTTCCTTTATTTACAGAATGATATTCACAGCATTCAGACGAACATTCCCACCTCATATGCATACTGACTTTGGCACCCTGTGGAAAAATGGAATTCGAGACTGGTTCTCAGCTTCAACATTTGACAATATGTGAGGTATTAGTTACTCAGTGTTGTGACAAAAAGCTTACCAAAGGCTTTGAAAGGAAGGAAGGAAGGAAGGAAGAAGGAAGGAAGGAAGGAAGGAAGGAGTTAGCTTTTTTTGGTACACGGCAGCAGTAATGTGCGGCAGCTGGTCACACTGTGTCTGAAGTCAGGAATCAGAGAGAGCTGAATGCTGCTGCTCAGCTCACTTTCTCCCTTTGCCTTTTATTTAGAACTCCAATCCATGGGACGGTGCTGCCAACATTTGACGACGGTCTTCCTGCGTCAGTTAGACTTCTCTGTGAACACCCTCACAAACATACCTGGGGGTGTGTTTCCTGAGTGTTTTAAATCTACACCATCTCATACTTCCTATATCAGAAGGAAACTCAGCATTAGACCTCTGGGGCTCACATGAGCAAGATACCACACACTTGACAAATGCTACTCACTCCACACCATTTTACCAAGTGACATTGGAGGGCTGGCATTGTTGAGACAGCCCCAGGCAGAGAGGGCTCTGTAACAACTCCAGACTGAGGACAAGCAGCCCAGCAGATTTGGGTGACAGATGGATCTGTGGTGGGAAAAGACACTATGAATTTACGGTGAGCCCCAATAGGAGAGTGGCAACACAGATCCCCAGGGTTCTGGAACAAGGCCCTGCCATCTGGAGTGGAAAATTATGCAGTGTTTGAAAAATAGCTTTCACATGGGGCTTGGGAGCTGTGGAGCCAGGTTCAGCCTGATAGGGACAGCTTCGATGATACTTCATGAGCACAGAGGGCCGATTTCTAGGACACATACACATGCAAATGAATGATGGTTACACAGTTCTGGGTCTCTAGGAGGTACCACAGATAGAAGGATGTGGGGAGGGAGAGAAAGGGGGAGCAGCTAATGATCTTACTCAGTGACCCACCCCACATCCTCTTTCTTGTGTGTGGATGCTCACATAATGTGTATGTGGGATGCACACTGCCTTGTGCATGTGTGCAGGTCATAGAGCAACTTTGTGAGAAATTTCTTCTCTCTTTTCATGGCTTCCAGGCTTTGGACTTGGAACTCCTGGCTTGTGTAGCCAGTGGCTTTTTCTGCTGAGCCATTTGCTGGCTCCAGGGAATATTGTTCTTTTTTGTTATTTTGTGGTTTTTCAAGACAGGGTTTCTCTGTGTAGCCCTGGCTGTCCTGAAACTCAAATTGTAGACCAGGCTGGCCTCAAACTCAGAGATCTGGCTGCCCCTGCCTCCTGAGTGCTAGGATTAAAGGCATGCTCTGCCATGCCCAGCTTTGTTCTTAACCACTGAGCCATTTCTCCAGGCTTCCAGCTTTGTTCTTAACATCTTAGACACAGATTAAACTCTGTGTGTCTGAAAGCCTCCTCCGGTTGCCAGACAGGGATGCTGGCACCAGAATACAGAGTTATACTCACCTTGCCTATATAACCTACACCTTGCCACCTGGCCACTTCTTTGTGTCAAATGCCAGGTTGAGAAAGAGTCACCATATTCCCAGAGTCATTGACTTGGTCAAATGGCAGCATAGATTAGGATGGCCATCTTATACTGTGGGCAGGGAGTCAGGGTGGGGATGGAGAGTGGTCCTTGGTGTCTTATAGGCCCTCGCCTCCTTCCCTTTTAAATTAAATTAAATTAAATTTATGTGTATGGGTATTTGTCTACATGTATGTGTGTGTACTGAGTGTACCTGGTGCCTGCTGAGGTCAGAGAGGGTGTGACCAGGAACTGGAATTATGGGTGGTTTTGAGCTATTATGTGGGTGCTGGGGACTGAACCCAGGTCCTCTACAAGAACAGCAAGTGTCCCTAATTGTTAAACAACCTCTTTAGCTGCCCTCACACTTTTTTCTGAGCATCTAGCTCAGTGTGGCTTCAAACTAGAAACCCTCCTCTTCCAGCATCCCAAGTGCTGGAGCCACAGGCATGTGCAGTCTACACCTGCTCTGTCCTTTGTCCATCTTTCACTATAGATGAATAATTCAGTAACCACCAACTGAGAAGGACGTGGTAACCTGCAACCCCACTAGGTAAAGTCTCTAAAAAAGCTGGAATGGAAGTCAGGGGGGCATTTAAGGGAGTCAGGAGGTCAATAGAATTAGCCTCTAGAAGAGCAGCAATTACTGAGAAGCTGTATTCAGTCTACTGGGGGATCCAACTACCTCCTCCTTCCTCCTTCCCCTCCTCCCTTCCTTCCCCCCTTCTTTCTCTCTTCTCTCTCCTTCCTCTGTCCTCCTCTTCATCTTCCCCTCCTCCCCTTCCTTCCCCTTGCTTCTCCTCCTCTCTTCTTTTTTTTTGGGGGTGGGGTGGGGTTATTTTCTCCATAGTTTTAGAGGTTTCCCTCCATCCTGGTGTAAAGGTACCTGGTGGGGCAGAGCTGCTAACACCATGTGACCAGGAAGCAGAGAAAGTGAGCATCTGTCAGAGGTGGCTCAGCGGGTCAGGGACCTTGCCACCAAACCTGCCGACCTGTGTTCAGTCTAGGACCCTTATGGCGGAAGGACAGAACCAACCCCTTCAAGGTCTACTGCCTCTGCCTGTGCCACGGCACATGCACCTGCACCCCCTTCCAATAAAAGATAATAAAAAGGGAAGAATGCCCGAGTTGTGTTCCCTTAGCAAGTTTCTCTGAGAGGAAGAGACCAAGGAGAATTCCAGAACTCACCGGTCCCTAGTGGGGGACGTGCTGTCTGCCCGAGGCAGACTCTAACAGTGCAAAGGGCAGGCATGGTGGATGCTATGGTGACCATAGTGGAGGTACAAGGCTGCTCATGGCCCAGTCCCTCTCACAGCATCTCCCTCTGTGAAGAGGGTGTTCCCCCAAGGTTACACCCTGTGTCATTTATTGCTTTGACAAAATAACTGGATGAAAAGGGTACCTGGCCATCTTACACAAAGGGAAACTGAGGCTCGGGCTGATATTCAATTTTCTTCAGCCACACAGACAATAGCAGACTTAGGCATCAACTTAGGTCTGCTGTGGCCAAAAGACACACTGGAGTGACTTAGGAGTCCTGGTAGACTGGAAATCCCATGAGGGGTAAGTACTGGTAGGTCATGTTTTTTTTTTTTTAACACTTTTATTTATTTACTTATTTGCCTCAGTGTTTGCCTGGAACTGGAACTACAGACAGTTGTGAGCTGCCGTGTGGGTGCTGGGAATCGAACCCGGGTCCTCTGGAAGAGCAGACGGTGATCTTAAACACTGAGCCATCTCTCCAGCCACGGTAGGTCATCTTTTAAAAAATTATTTTTATCTTATGTAGGTGTGTGGGTTTTTTTCTTGCATATATGTCTGTTTGTCACATGTGAACCTTATGCTTAAGGTATTAGATCCCCTGGAACTGGAGTTGGAGACAGTTCTTAACTGCAATGTGGTTTCTGGGGATCCTCGGGAAGAATGGGCAGTGCTCTGGGCTGTGGAACCATCTCTTCAGCCTTCTACTAGTCAGCCACGGGATTTTGTCTTCTCAGAGGATGCTGTCCCTGCAGAGGGCTCACAGGAGACCTCCAGAAGGGGTCCTGACCCCGTGTCTCCTGTTCTGTGCCTGCCTCTCTCCTCCCTCTCACTTGCTCATCCCTGCCTGTTGGTCTCAGTAAGTAGCCTCAGTAGTGTCTGTCTCCCGTGTCCCTGACCCTGTCTCAGTACCAAGAGCTTGAAGGAGCTCAACTGTGATGATATATTCCAATGCATACCCATGTCAGCCCAGTCTGGTGGTTTGAAATCAATGATTCTTGACTGTGTGTAATTTTAGGCAAATAACAACCTCTCTGAGCCCAGTCTTCTTACCTCTGAAATGGTCATAACATCTTTGACTAAAGAACACTGTGTAGAACAGAAGATATACAAGAAAAGTGTGTCCTCCTGAGAGGGTCCCATCCTGCCTGATGCTCACTCTCTCTTCTCATGTGCCTCCTCCTCCCATGTCCCAGACTAAGAAACCTTCATTTATACTTCAGAAGAAATGCCAGACACCAGCCTGGATCAAATATCTTCTGGGTTCCTCGAGAGTGTCCGGGCTTTTCTGTCATGCCCTGTCTTCGCCTCTGGAGACAGGGGGACGTCAGCCCCTTCTCTTGGCTGCTCCCTTTCTCTGCCTCTTCCCTCTCCCGCTCTCCTAGGATCTCAGGCCTCAGCCAGCAGCAATCTTCATCATGTTCCAGAAATTCAATTGCTTCCTGATATCCGCACATGGTTTGTTGTCGCTATTTTTGATTAAAATTTCAGTCTCTTTTCTGGTTTATTTCTCCTGGGTCTATGGCTGGCTTGGGGCATGGAGAATTTGGAGGTGGCTGAACTTTGGGGGCAGGCTGGAAAGCCAGATGATGGGAGTGGTAGGGGACTCTTCCATTTGTGGTTTGGGAGAGACACTTGATACTGTCAATATCAGTATCCAAGTGCTGGAGAACGGCTCTGAGTGGATGTATCCCTATTTCCTGGATTTCCTTCCTAGCCCCTGCCCCATCCCCATCTCCCCAGGTTTATTAGCCCTGCATGCCCTATGAATGCTATGCAAGGCCCAGCTTCGCAGCTCTGCTTGTCACATCTGTGGTCACTAGAGTGGCCAGCAGTCACCATTCAGTGCTGTCTTGGTGACTTCCAAACTGAGCCTGGGGAGGTCATGGGCAATGTCAGCCTTTTCGACTTGTCCTTCCCATCAGCCTCTGCAGAAAGGGAAGTGCCCACAGAGGATAAGAGTCTGATCTTGGGTCAGCATCCTCTGCAGAAAGGGAACTGCCCACAGAGGAAAAGAGTCTGGTCTTGGGTGAGCATCCTGAACTCCAAGATCCCATTGTCCTGAATGATCCGGTGACCTTGGACAAGTGGCACAGATTTGACAGGTTCAAAACCTCAAACATTTTGAGGAGATTATGTAAAAAGTTAACCATCCCTTAGTCTGTCTCCAAGCATTTCTGAAGCCAGAAATGAGGAGGGGGTTCTTTTTCTTCTCTTCCTCTTCTTCTTTTAAATAATAAGACTCCTTCCATGCTGGAAAAAGTCATATGAAGTGGAAATAGAAACTTCCAACTGTGGACTGGGGTTAAGGAACTTGCCAGTCAGGTGACCAGGAAGGAAACAGGGAAGCATATGGAATGTTCTGATACTTCTGTAAAGGGTCCTTCAAGGATGCTTGGAGGAGGCTCAACCCCTTCACTGCCCCCCTGTCCCTGACAGTGATGCACTGGGGTCCATACTGCCCACCCTCCCTTGTCCCCTTTTTTATGATCATTTGGAAAAACTGCAGACATCTGGGTCTAGGCGCCTCTCCAATTGGCACCAGTCTCCTAGGGTCAAGGACCCTTTGCCCAGGAGCAGAATGATGTGGTTGTTTGGTTAGCATCTTCAAGGACTTTAACTGGCAGCCAACAATGTTCTTGTCTAAGCTGTTTGTGTTTAGATCTCCCAATTGCTGGCTAACCACCTGTGCTAGCAGTTGGGATCCACGTAAGGACCACACATTGCATTTGAACGTCTGTCCCTTTGGTCTGCTGTAATCTAGGTTTCCCATCCTTCTTTAATTGGCATTTTGAAGAGTCCATATCTGATGTCTTGTAAAATGCCAGCGACCTGAATGGGTCTGATTGTTTCCTCCTGATTCGGTTCAGTTCAAACACTTTCGGTTGTGAATACTAAATAGGGGATGTCATGTCCTTATTACAGCATTACCCAACGGGGCATGTAATGTCCCGTTTGTCTATTTTTGGTGACCTACATTGGATCAGTAGTGAAGGTGATGGAGGCCAGATTGTTCCTTTGGGGAAGTCATCACTTCCCATTTGTAACGGACGTGTAATCTTGGTGATATAGAGAGGTCTATGAATATTCTCCTGTACCCACTAACTGCTCACCTGGTTGGAAGCTGAGAGACTCATCTGTCTCTTAAAGGGCCAGCACTTCTGCTGGCGTATGGTTTAAATGTAGCACAGAGGTTCAGGTGGATTGCTTCATGAGTGTGACAGTTAAGGATTATCCTTGATCCCTTGTCTCAGACTCTTGAGATCAGCATCTTCTGTTGTTTTTGAACACAGGGACTGGTTTCTATTGCCAAAGAGCTAGTTTTCTACTCGCTGTAGAATCTCGATCTCTGAAGACAGCTCAGTGTGATGGCTGTTGGTCCTCTAGGTGAACCAGCTGACTCTGTGTGTGTGTGTGTGTGTGTGTGTGTGTGTGTGTGTGTGTGAACCTGCTGGGTAGGAGGATGTATAGGGACTTGAGACTCAAAAGTAGCACATCTGCTACGTGCCTGGGATCTGCAGGGTGCTGGGCTCTGGCCTTGGTTTCCATAGCAATGGGCAACCTTCTTCTGCAGTCTGCTTCTCTCTAGACCAGCTGATGGTGATAGGGTTGGGAACCCTGGATCAGGGACAGGAGGTGGGGAGTAGGCTCCACCAGATCAACACTGAACAGCTTAGAGGGGAGGGGCCCCAGCTGGTGGTGGATATCATGGAGAAAACAACTTTTGGCAACACTTCCTCTCATTGTGCTATGGGGACCCCAAAGACACCCTATTTGCTGCAGAATGGATCTGAACGTTGGCACAGCTTATAGCCACATTCAGGTGGCCATGGAGCCCATCATCTTGTCTGTGAACCAACTCAAGCTTTGAGCCCACTCAGATCCTTGACCTCCTCCACATTTGGCCTAGACCTTCTATGTACATGTGTGGTCATGTCTTACTCCGCAGTCAGACACTGGAGATCACTATCCCACCATATGGGAACAGGTACTGAAGCTCATAGAATTTTTCTCAGGGACTCATGGGGGTCACATGGCTGGTGAAGGGTTAAGCTATAACAGACACTCAGTGAAACTATGACAGAACAATGAGTTTCAACAGCAAAGATGGGCAGGTTGGGCCACTGGGGCAAAGAGAAGGCTCACAGATGGCAGAGGCCAGGCCTTTCCAGCATCAGGGTATGCTACCAGTGGTGCTCTGTTCTCAGTTCACTGGTGCATTCAAGGAATTTGCACCAAGCAAAATTCCTAGAGGGCTGTATCTATCTGAAAGGTAAGGAAGCAAAGTACTGGATCTAGGGAGACTTTGTCTCTCCTTCCTATGGCCTAGAATGTAGCTGTGACAGATGGAGATGTCATCAGCTCTACTGAAGGGGTGGCCTTGAGGATGATGATGCAGAAACAGAAACCTAGAGTCCCAGAAGCTTTCTGGAAAGCCCTTCCTGCTCAATACTTTCTACATCTGGGCTTTTGAGCATGGTAGAGATCCTATGTGCTTAGGTTGCAGGGTCCTGATGCCTCAGGAATGGTTATCCGTATTCAATGAATCAAGCAATTAGTATATCAAGAAAGCATATTCTTCTAAAAATTTCAAAACTGCATACATGTATCCAACTATCCATCCATCCATCTACCTGCCCACCAACCCATTTACCCATCCATCCATCTATCCACTCATCCATCTACACATTCTTCTACCCATCCACCTATCTATTCACCCACCCATATATCCATCTATCCACCTACCCACTCATCTATCCATCTACCCAACTTTACCCATTCACCTCAAACTGTTCATCCATCCACCTTTCTATCCATTCATCTAACCCAAACCACCAAAACTGTCCATCCATTCAAAACCATCTATTTACTGAGCCAACATGTACTGAGGGCTCCATGTTGTAAATACTCTCACGGGCTCTGGGGACAAAGACATAAATGAGAAATGGAACCTTCTTCTCCACGACTCCTGGGTAAGCGGGTGGTCATGTCATAAATCTGAAAAGTCAGGGGCCTGAGGAACTTTGGGAGGGAAGGCCAGCCCAGGTGGAGGGACATAGGAACATTTGAAAGTGTCCAACTTAGGGGATATTTGGGCTGTAGGGTGAGTGGGAGCTATCCCTGGATATGGGAGGAGAAGACATTGGGGAGAGGGAAGGGGTGTGAGGGAGATTAGAAGCCAGAACTGAGATGTATGTCTTACTGCTGGCTGAGGGTGGCTACAAATACAAGGGGATATAATCAAGCCCAGGAGGCCACAAAGGGAGAGGTGCGCAGGATGTGGAGCTGACCTCTCTGAAGTACCCATGGCGTTTTCCTGCTTCAATTTCTCTTTTTTTGGGACCCTGGGAAACAGGAGAAGAAATTGCTCTCTATTTTGTGATCCTCAAGGCCCAGAGTGGGCGAGCACGTGAGTAAACATGAGCCATCTTAGATTTCTAGTCCCTTCTTATCTCTAGTCCTTGTTCACCATAAACTACCTCTGAGGATCCTCCTTGTCCATCTGGCCACAGGAAGAAATAGGAGCCACGTGCCATCACCCTGGCAGCCATGGCTTCACTCCAGCTCAGTTCTCTGCTCCTCCTGGCTCTAGCCATGGCCTGGTGTGAGGCGGTCTGCCTGTCTCTGTTCATTACTGCTTCATGTTAACCCCCAGTACAGCAGTGAGGCTTTCTTTAAGGGCTTAGGGGTGTGTCAGAGGCGCCTGGCAGCTTCTTTGTGGCCAGACAGACACAAAGTCATCATCCTGCCATGTTTGCTTTTCATGTGTCTTTCTGCCTCTCAGGGTGGCCCTCTGCTGCCACCTTCTTTAAATTTTTTTTTTTTTTTTTATCATTAATGTATTTACTGTGTATGTGTGTGAAGGTCATAGCATGTATGTGAGAGCCAGAGGACAGCTTACAGGACGGAGTTAATTCTCTCCTTCTTCCTTTTAGGTTCAGGGCCCAAACTCAGACTGTGAGTTTTACCCACTGAACTCTTTCCTGGGCCCTAATTTGCTTCTCTTCTCTCTGCAGCCCCAGGTCCCAGGCTAGGGAATCATCAGCAGCATGGTGAGGGAGCCCCACAGAGTCTTCCCACCGGAAGGACTTGGTTGTCACAGCGATGAGTCTTTGTTCCCAGCTCCCCAAGGACACAGCCCAATGCCCTCGGCCCCACCAGTTCTAATTCCCTGCCTGCCACCCACGAGAAGGCCTTGGCTGCAAGTGGGTGTGTGCTGGGAGTGGAAACCTCGATAGAGACAGAATCCAGGACCCAGCCTGCTGCTGGGGGACTCGGAGACATTTTTTTTTTCATCTTATTATCCTGCTTCACCGGGGCCAGAGAAACCTGCTCACAGGTGTGTCCCACATTCTTATTCCCCTTACTGCTTGCTTGCTGTCTGGGGACATGCTAAAAGGTATTAGGAGACAAGGCATCCTGCCAGGGGCAGTGTGGCCTCTGGAGATTCCAGAATCAGACATCAGAATATGGTTAAAGAATTGGTCTGCTCCTTACCAGATAGGCTAAGGATGATCTGGGGTGGTCCTGCCTTGCCTGGGCTGTATGGTTTCTTGGGCCACCAAAGTTCTGCCTGCTTTGTAGATCACCATAGCCTGCACAAGCTCCTGTCTAACACACCATATAATCTTGGAAGTTGGTTGCAGAAAGGATATAACCAATGTACTTCTTTATCTTAAGTATTTCTTCTTGTTCCTCTTCTTAATTACTGCTTATTTTGAGACAGGATCTCATTAACTTGCTCAAGTTGGTCTTAAATTCACTCTTTTACCCAAACAGGCTTTGAACTTGTAACTCTTTCCCGTGAGACTGCAGGTTTGTGCCATCAGGCCTCCTAGCTCTCAAGTGGCTATTTCAATGTAAATTAGTAAAACTCAGGTGCCAAGGAGGCTGCTCAGTTTGTGGCAGAAGAAGAGAAACAGAGAAGGAGCAAGAGAGCAAGAGCCCTGTGTTCAAATCCTGCCCCAGTGATCCCTCAAACGCCTGCCCCAGTGACCCCTCAAATGCCTGCCCCAGTGGCCCCTCAAACGCCTGCCCCAGTGACCCAATGGAAGGATGACATCAGCTCACTCAAGATCCAATGGTATCACCAGCAATGGGCAGAGCTTTTAACATCTGAGCCCTCTGAGAGGGGGTATACTTAATTACTAACATAACAAATGTACCCAAAGGAGGGTGCTTGTACTAGACATTGGGCTGGGGTATCTTCATGAATTCTCCTAGCATTATAATGATGGCATGAGCAGCTCTGGAAACCACCAGCTCATAGTGAGCACATCAGCTGAGAAAGACTAATGGTTTTATTTAAAAACAGCTTTATTGAATTCCATTTACATACCATAATGTCGGCCGGCACAAGCACATGGTTCAGTGGTTTTTAGTGGACTCAGCACCATGCAGCTATCACCGTCATGGGCTTCGGGATGTTTTCTTCCCCATAGGAGTCATTCCCATTCCTCCAAACAGCCTGTCTCAGCCCCAGGCAACTGCTAATGTATTTCCTGTCTCCTTGGAATTTCCTGTTCTGGGTATTTCATATATATGGAAATCATGCAATATATGATGCTATGGGGCTGGTTTCTTTCACAAGTGCTAAGTTTTAGAACTCCGTGGTCTTGTTATTAAATAACTAATGGTTAAACCCATGTTATCAACTGCATTAGGAGGGAATTAGAGTTGATGGACATAGTGGTACACTTCAGTAACTGCAGCCCTTGCAGGCAGAGGCAGGAGGATCATAAGTTTTACGCCAGCCTGAGCTGCACACAGTTAGACCCTGTCTCAAAAAGACCCAGCAGCAACAACAAAATAAAAAAAAAAAAAAGATAGTAAACAAGCAAAGAGCAGGCTGGAGAGGTGATGCATCAGTGGCTAGCATGCTCATTGCATTTGTAGAGGGCCTAGGTTCAGATCCCAGCACATACATATTTTGCAACCATATGTAGTTCCAATTCCAAGGGAATCTTCTGCCCTCTTCTGGCCTCCTTGGGTACTGCCTAGAAGTGTTGCCGTACATGCAATAAAATAATCATACTATAAAATAGTCTTAGAGGAAAAAAATTGATAGCTAATGCTTGGAAGATAGTGGGGGGCAGGGAAGGGTGCTGGATAAGAAGCAGATACTGCAGGCCTGGCATCAGAAGTTTTGTGATCTGGTCCTGCTTTTCTCTTCTTCTTGGGGTCAGCGAGATGGCTCACTGGCTTTCTCTGCATGACCTTGTGTTAGGCCACAGGTTCTCCAAGGATGCTAATGTTTGCACAGGTCATATGTCAAAGATGAAAAGAAAGAGCTCATGACAACTGTTTTTCCATCAGGTGGGAGCACTAAGGGGCCGGAGAACCAGAAGGTGGGAGCATCAGGAAGTAGGAGCACCAGAAGTGGCTCAGGACAAAGGCTGGCCTAATAGTGGCAATGATGCTTTAGTTGCCATCTGCCCCAGAGTCTCTCTGGTTTCTGGCTAGCTCCTGGGCCACTGAGAGAAGTCATGGTCAGGAGCATCCATTGGATCCTAGAAACACTTTTGTTTACCAACTTGCTCCTTACCGGCTTACAAGGCTGACCTTCACACCAGCCTTTTTCTTCTCCATCCATACAATAAAGCAAATCAGGGTTGTCCAAAATTATGTGCAACTAAGCAGGATGCAGGCATGCATTCAAGAAGAGCCTGGCAAACCATTCATGTTTCTTAGGGGAACAACAACTTTTTATTTTGAACTGGGCCTCATAGAACTCAGGTTGGACTCAAATTCAATTTGTAGCTTAGTGTGACCTTGAGCTTCTTTTTTATAAATAAAAAAATTATTGTATGTATGTGTGCATGATGTGTTGGGAGGGGGGGTGCATGTGCCAAGGTGCACACGTGAGGATCAGAAGACAATTTTGGGGAGTTAGTTCTCACCTCACACATTTACATGTGTTGCAGTGCTCAATCTCAGGTCACTAGTTACTGACTGGGCCACCTCGCTGACCTTGAGCTGATCTTCCTGTCTCCAATGTCTGATTTTTGGGCTTTGATGCGGGTAGCACACCATTCATAGTTGACCTGGAGCCACAGCCCTTCCTTCATCTGTGTCCTTTGATGTACAGGTGGAGCTGAGGACAGGTCACCAGTGGGGGGTGGCAAAGCAGGACTGACTGCTTGTTTATTCTCTGGATTCCTGCTTGGAACAGTATGGTCCCCTGGCTGGACCATCTATCTTGGTGGAAACCTTTTCTGAGATTTATCGTCCTGTTCCTGCTGGCTTCGGACTGTGGGGAGGTAAAAAATGCCCTGTTTGAGGCAATAAAATATAAAATGGAACCCAATTTCTCTCCAGGGTAAGAATCATTATGTTTGACAATGACTGTAAAGTTTAACGGTGAGGGGTGGGTCTGCTGCAGCAGCCAGGGTGGAGGAGGGGGAGGGGACACCTGCAGGATACCAAGGGCAAAATCACTAAAGGGGCCTGGAGGGTACCCAGGGATCAAGGATGCCAGCCGTCTGGTGTCTGGGTACCCTTAGGAACCAGTCCTCTGAGGTTCCCACAAAGAACAAGCATCTCCATCTGCATTGGGCAGGGAGACATAGGGTTATATTGCTTGCTGTTTCTGGCATGATGGGGAGAGAAAAAAAAAACGTGCTCAATTAAATGCAACTAAATTAAATTGAATGTTAAGAGATTCGGATCTTGTATGAGAGTCACTGAGAAACCAGCCAAGTTTTAAGAGTTTGAGTCGATGCGTGTTTATGTTTTTTGAGATATGTCCTATAAAGCATGTATCTTAGGGTGCAATTGATTTTATTTCCCCACGGGCACACATTCACATAATCATTGCCTGTCTGATACACAGAGCATCTGCAGCAGTCCACCATTTCTTGAGAGCCCTTCTCGATAAATATTGCTCAAGGTAAAGGCCACAGATTCATTTTCATTTTCTCTCTAACCCTGAACCTCATATGATTGCATCATACCATAAACACACTTTTGTTTTTCCCCCTTTTTTTCTCCTTTTGATGTGTGTGTGTGTGTGTGTGTGTGTTCGTGTACACATCAGTGGTCAGAGGACGACTTGGAATCAGTTTTCTTCTTCTGTGTGGTTTCGGGGACCGAGCCCAGGTTATTAGACTTGTGGCAAGCCTCCTGCAAGCAGAGCAACCTCACTGGCCCTAACCCTAACCCTCCCCTTCTTGTCTTTATCATCATTCACTCATGCTGTTCTATGTAGAAGCTCGTATCTTTTTCGTCTGTGTTTATTATCCCTTGTCATAGTTCACAGTGACAGGTTTGGGGCTTTCACTGTGTAAGCCATTGTGATTGTCCTCATGAGGACAGATTTTTAAACAAAGGATTGATGGGGTTAGATTGGCTTCCCCTATTAACTTTCTTTTTAAGGACTTGTCTTAGATTCATAGAAAAGTTAAGAGGCAGCCAGAGAAGCTCCCCTTATACTGACCTCTGAATGCACAGAGAGCCTGCCCCATCCTCAGCTCCCCGATTCAAGTAGAGCATGTGTCACCATGGGTAAACCTGGGGTCTCTCTCCGTATGTGCATGCTGTGAGTGGCAGGCTGGTGGGCACCTATGTGCATATAGTACAATACAACCATAGATATGCCCAATATACATATAACAATAAAATGTATTCTCTGTGTATGTACGTGTGCATGTGTATGCATGTGTGTTTGCACACGTACACATGTATATGCACATATAGAAGCCAGAGGTTGATGACATCAGATGTCTTAGTTAATTGCTATCTTTGCAAAACAAAACAAGCAAATTTTTTTTCCCCAGATATAGTCTTTCACTGACCTGCAGCTCTCTGACTCAGCTAGACAGGCTGACCAATGAATTCTAGACTTCTACCTGTCTCTGCCTCCCCAGTGCTGGGGTTACAGGGTGTCAGCACCATGCTGGCTCTTCTGTGGGTGGTGGGGATGAGCTCAGGTCCTCATGAGCATGCAGCACGAACTGGGAATCATCTCCCCAGCTCCACAGAGAGCTTCTCTATTCGTAGCATTGAATTCTGTTCTATTGTCTGTATGTCTCACAGTTTGTCCATCATTCATCTGCAGGACATTGGCTGCTCCTAAGTTTTAACAATAACGAACAAGGCTTGTGGTATACAGCTGTGTGCAGGTTTTTGTGTAGCACACATTTCCAATTATCTTGTGATTCCTAAGGAGTGAGATGCTGTGTCTGCACTCAGAGCATGTTTAGTTTGGAAGGAAGTAGGCAAGCTGGGCTTCTAAGGTTGTTGTCCCATCAACAGTGACCAGAGCTTCTGCTGTCTCTGTGCTTACCAGCACCGGTGGTGCCAGTGTCTGGAATCCGGCCAACCCAACAGTTATGTGCTGCTTTCTTATTTTTCTTATTGCTGTTTCATGTCTTTAACTTTTCAATTTTAGGAGCTTTCAAAATACTGAAAAAACTAAGATCATAATGCAATTTTGCAGTTATGGGGGATTATGTAAACACATATTCCTTAGAACCCACGTTTGAAAAAAAAAAAAAAGCAAGGGGTCAGGAAGGGACTGGGTAGGTAAAGATGCTTGCCATCGTCCTGATGACCTGGGTCTGATCCTCAAGACCCACGTGGTGGGAGGAGAGAATCAGCTCCTGAAAGTTGTCCTCTGCCCTCCACACACACGTGTGCCCCTCACGTAAATAAATAAATGTAAGAAAACATGGGGGCTGGAGAGACAGCTCAGCGGTGGTTAAGAGCACTGTGGCTTAGCCATGAGGACCAGAGTTCAGATCCCCACACCCACATCAGGTAACTCCAGCTCCAAAGGATCTGGCAACTTCCAGCCTCTGGGACACCTGCCACAATCACCGACACACACTCTCCACACTCTTTCTGTGTCTCTCTCACACACACTCACAAAACAAAAATGCCAAGGATGGAGGTGTACACTTGTGTGTTAGAGAGGTTGGGACAGAAGGATCCCTGGAGCTAGCTGACCAGCAAACTTAGCCTAACTAATGAGCTCCATGTTCAGTGAAAAGCCTTGGGTTTTTTATTTTTATTTTTTTAAGTGTATGTGTTGCTGGCAAGGAATCAGGGAGCGATCTGGATGTTAGAGAGACAGCTCTGTAGTTAGGAGCACTTACTGCTCCGGCAGAAGATCTGGGTTCAGTCCCCAGCACTCACCTCATGGCTGACAACCATCTGTAATTCCAGTTTCAGGGTCTCTGACACTCTCTTCTGATCCCCAGGGCCACCAGGCACATATGTGGTACACATACATGCAGAAAAAACACTCATGCACGTACAATAGAATAAGCAAACCTTTAAAAATTAAAACAGAAAATTAAACCAAAAAGAATGAACGGCTTCTGTGGCATGAACATGCACACACACACACACACACACACACACACACACACACACACTGATTGCATCAGTGACCCTTGCCTTTCACACTCTGCTTCAACTCTCAGAATGGCCATGGGCTTGCTTTGACCGAAAGGACAGCAGTGTCACAATTGAGGCACACAGCATTTACGACCTCAGTGTCTTTCCCCTCCTCCTTTCCTGCACCCCTGAGGATGCTTGTAACCTATGAGGGCAGAGATGGCCATAGAGCCCAACTGAGTTGCACACGCCCTGGTTACTTGGGACCATCCAGGCTTCAGCCACTTAGTGTGACACACCCACAAGGCAGCCCTGCTCTGGTTGGCAGAATTTCCTGGCTGTACTGGCAAGAAATGACAGGACATAGCCTTTGTAAGAGTGGGTGTGGTTTTAGCGATACACTTGTCTAGGAGTCCTGCTTGGTAAGATCCGGTTTACTGCTCTTTTCTGTTGAAATGCTTGAAAGCTACTAACATTCTGGTGTTTCTTCTCTAAAGACTTCAATGTCAAGCTTCTTATATAACCATAACATGGTGATTATAATTCAAGACACAAAAACGTGGTAGCAATAATATCATCTAATAATGACTCCATATTCATATTTCTATCAGTCACCCCAAATCAGTTTTTATAGCTGTTTTATGTATTGTTCCAGGCTCTAGCTCTAAGTAGTATCATTTCAGGACACGATCTCCTTCCAGGAGCCTGTGGGGATGAATCTTTCTTTTCTTATTTTCCTTTAACAAAGTGGGTTCTTTGAATGTGTAGTATGGTGGAGGACAATCCAGGGCAGATTAGAGCGTGCCTGGCTGCCTGAATTCAAGTTCTTGCATTGCCGGTTCTCAGCTGTGTTTCTTAGGGATGCTGTTTCTCTTTCTTTTGCTCTGGGTACCAAGTCTGTGAGAAAGATGAACTGCTACCATCTACCTTGTGGTGTTGCTGTGAGCATCCAGTGGCTTACTGCACACAGGTGCCCATACTGTAGATGGTCGTGCAGAAGTTAGTGACCTTTGTCAGAAAGACAATTATTGCACACAGGGTCTGTTGATCAAAGTGTGTGTATATGTGTGTGTATGTGTGTGTGTGCAGATAATTCATGTCCACGTGCATGCCTAGGTGTGTGAGTAATGAGGCCTGAGGAGGATGCTGAGTGTCCAAGTTTATCACTCTTTACTTAGTATTTGAGACAGGCTCTCACTGAACCTCAAACTAGACTGGTAGCCAGAAAAGCCCCAGCCATCTCCTGTCTCTGCTTCCCAGAGTGCTAATGTTATGAAAACATGTGGCCATACCTGTTTGTTTTTTTTTTGTTGTTGTTGTTTTTAATGTAGATGCTGGGGATTTGAACTCAGCTCCTCATGCTTACACAGCAAGAACTGTTACCCATCTTTCTAGATGCCCAAAGGCTTTTGTTGTAGACCTGTCAGTACACAATGTATGTATCACAGCTGTTAACTTGACACAAATCTAGAGTCCCGTGGGAAGAGGGAACCTTCAACCTGTCTCAATCAGATTGGCCTGGGGCCATTTCTGTGAGGCATTTCCCTCATTCTAACTGATGTAAGAGAGCCTTGCCCACTGTAGATGGTGCTATCCCTAGGAGGTGGGCTTAGGCTGAATATAAAGAACTAGCTGAGCATCAGCAAGGGTACAAGCCAGTAAGCATCTGCCTTCCATGGTGTCTGCTTCATCTCTTGCCTCCAGATTCCTGCCCTGGCCTCCCTCTCTGACCTACTGTGATCAGGACATGTAAGCCAGACAAACCCTTTCTTCCTCATGTTGCTTTTGGTCATGGTGCTCATCAGAGTAACATAACACAGTCATGGTGTTCATCACAGTAACATAACACAGTCATGGTGTTCATCAGAGTAACATAACACAGTCATGGTGCTCATCAGAGTAACATAACACAGTCATGGTGTTCATCACAGTAACATAACACAGTCATGGTGTTCATCACAGTAACATAACACAGTCATGGTGTTCATCACAGTAACATAACACAGTCATGGTGTTCATCACAGTAACATAACACAGTCATGGTGCTCATCAGAGTAACATAACACAGTCATGGTGCTCATCAGAGTAACATAACACAGTCATGGTGTTTATCAGAGTAACATAACACAGTCATGGTGCTCATCACAGTAACATAACACAGTCATGGTGCTCATCACAGTAACATAACACAGTCATGGTGTTCATCACAGTAACATAACACAGTCATGGTGCTCATCACAGCAACATAACACAGTCATGGTGCTCATCACAG